>CBMN010154904.1:0-17224 GCA_000582825.1 Hordeum pubiflorum | reverse complement strand
GGGGGGGGGTCATCGACTCCTGTGAAGGGGGTATCCATGGAGTTCGGTGCTTGACCCCGTGGGTGTCCAAAGAAATCCCTAGACCCTATGGGCATGGCCCCTGGACCCCGTGGGCACCGGGTGGATGACTTGGATGTCAAACAGAAGAGTTTTACCCCACATTTGCATTGGTAGCTATAGGATGTCTAGTGTATATAGTTTGCATGCTCCCCATTATTTTCCAAACACATCGATCCTTATTAATAGTGTGGTTGTGCTATGACTCAAAAGAAACAAGACAAACTCTCGAGTCTTTGAATAACACGACTTTTTCCTTTTTGAAGTAGGAGTCATCCATCATCATATAGAATCCTTCGAGAGATCAATGACCCTAGATAATCTTAGTAGCCATCATTGATCTCACTAATCATATTGTTATCACACCAAAATACCATTAAGAACTAAAATGCATTTTCAAATGGATGCGACAATTCATTAACTCCAACGATAAAATGTTACTAATATAAATGGCACATTATCGTATAATTCCTCCATCCGGGCTTATTAAATCACTTAGCAAGCTAGTTGTGCCCATTTATTCAAGGCCCTGTTAGACGTGGGTGTTTGCTTTCCCTCGACCCCCTTCGCTAAATGTGGGTGTGATTGGTTGCGTTTTGCGTGATTCACTTCATAAAAAATGTAGCATGAAATGCAGACAATAACTATGAACTAATCTAGTTAGCGCTGGACGTGCACGATGGTTCCCTGCATGCAAAGGCAAAGAGGGCAAAGAAGCTCATGCCATGATGTGAAATTTATGAGCTAATCCGATTTGATTGTTGGTATGCTCAGAAACCACATTGGTTGTTAATGTGAAAAATATGCCCTAGAGGCAATATTTTTTTATTATTCGATTTTGCATGTTCGTGATTAAGTTTATATTTATATGCTTCATTAGTTCCTGGATATGAGTTTGGACGAAAACTTGAATGCATATGTGGAATAATAAACGCCAAATAGATCCCTAATCGTGCCTCCGGACTCGCTCACGTATTGTTGATGGTATTGTTTTCATGTTCATGGGCATTGTTAATGTAATAAGGATGCCGACAACAAGGAGAGCACATTATTAAGGTAACAATTGTGTTGGATGGACCCACTTATGAAATACCGCGAGATCACGTTGTCGATATTTTCTCGTAACGTGTTAATTTTTACTTGCATCCTTAGACCATGGAAATATTGTGGACCTATGCAGGATGGTTACTTGAGGGACATTAAATGTTACTCAGTAGCTGGATAATTATAAAGGTGACTTATGTATACACCAAAAAGTTACCATGGTGCCAGATATGTTAATATTGGGATTTGTTCCTTTGGCGATGGAGAGATATACTCTGGGCCAACTCGGCATTCCAATGTCCACCATCACCTGGCCAGGTATTGTCCTTAAGGAGTTAGTCACGGGGATACCAGAATATGAAAACAAGAAAAGAGGACACACGAATAATGAGGATTACTAGGTATAGTGATCAAACCGTGTCTCGCCTCAGGTTTTGTAAAGTATCATGAGGCAAAAGCAAGTGTATGTGATAATACAAGGTTTGCTCAATAAATATATTCAGTGATATGTGTGAATCAATATGAGTGTCCAAATCTCCCTGACGATTATTGGCTAGAAGGTGTTCCGGACATGTCCACATATGCTCGAACCTATAGGGCCACACGCTTAACATTTAGTGACATTTAGAGATGCTACAATATACAGGAGAATGGGAGAGAAGGATTCTAAAGTGTTTTGATGATCTCAGAAGTGTTCCAGGAGGTCCTGGAGTGTCCCGATGATATCATGAAGTGTTTCGAAAGGTACCAGAAAGTTCTTGAACATGGTGGAAGCTTCCAAAATGTTCACAAATGTTCCAAAAGGGATCCCACTGGGCTGCCACCTTGCTTGCTAATGGCTCCATTTTATGTCACACTTTAGAACTCATTTTTTGCATAAAACTCCTCATATCGTGTCCCATTTGTGTTGGATGATCTCAAAAGAGACCGAGGAGGATGATGATCCCAAAGTGGAGGAGGAGGAGGAGGGGGTCGAAGATACCGTGGTTACTCTAGCAAGCAATAGGAGATTTCCACAAGGAACAACTAGTATTTGAATAAACATAAAGCTGTAATTCTCTAAATTCAACTAGGGGCTCTTCCTCCTCTTGGAAGTGACCTCGCAGGTAGAGGAGGCTTCAGCTGCCACAACATCCGCGACCACACGATCAACGAATGTCTGTGCATCTTGGATGTGGGGTATGACCACATTTTTGAAGTTCGGCGTGAGTGCAACTTCCATTTTAAGCGTTGAGATGCGGTCGGAGTACTTGAGCGCAGTGAGTAAGTGGGCATGGGCCAGGCCGACGGTTGATCCAGACTTAAGGTGCACGTCCTTCTTGACCCACTCGAAGTAATGATGCCCCCTCTCCCAGAACTTTCTCTTGCGCGGTCCTTCTCGGTCTCTCCAAGCAAAGGTCCATGGGAAGGGCGCGGCAACATTGACATTGTCGATGGGGTGATTGTGGCGGCAGTGGTAAAGGGTGAAGAGAAGGGGCGGGTGGCGACCGACTTAGGGGGTGAGTGCGACGGTGATGGTGACGGCGCTATGGGGTTTTTATGTAGGGATGGCAATGGGGACAATCTTCTACGGGGATACCTAGAACATCCCCATCCCCATTTATTCCCCCATCATCCCATCCCCGTCCCCGTTTATATGACTTGGGATGAAATTTCCCCGTACCCATGCACCACGGGGTAACAAGGGCCCATTAGGGCCCACATCCCCATAAACTAATGATCATATACCTAATATGACAGATTATAATCAACATATATGCATGGTTTTGTCCTTGTTTCTGTTAATGTCGATCTAGGTCGCACTGACTTCTTGGTCATGGTGGTGGCCGAGGTGAGACATGAGGTAGGTTTAAGGTTTTTTTCTTTAGTTTTGTTTTTGTTTTCACAAGCTTGTTTGTAAATATTTAAAGCTTGACCGCGGTGTCATAGTTAAAAAACGGGATCCCCCTTGGGTATTGCGTTTGAGGACTAGGATATTAGATCCATCCCCATTGTACCTTATGGAAAATAATTTAGTTCGGTAAATATCCCCATGAATAAGTTTTTTCCCCATTCCCACCCCCTAATAGATGAAATCCCAATGGGTTTGGTGGGTATGGGGCCCATTGCCATCCCTAGTTTTATGTACCCGCGAAGGAGCTCTCTCTGGTGGGACACATATGTTGGTTTGCTGCGTGCGTGTGCAAAATGATGCAGCGACCATTAATTGCCGCTCTTTCTCGATGGAAATGTGTCCGCGACATTGGTGGCAACTGTATGGACAACTGCATCATTGACCGGGTTGTGTGTAGAAGGAATAGTCCAGGCTGAAACTTCCCTCCCATGCGAGCGGTTGGTGGATGGGAGCGCTCCAAACCAACGCACAACCTCCATTATAGAGGCTCATCGGGTGCATATGGAACACCTTCATACATTACGACGACCAGGGGCCATATGACGACAACGACTCTTTTAGAGTGCGGTTTTAGCTAAAATCATCATATCAGTGGTTATTGAGCCGATCGGTCGGCCCGATGCAGAGACTATGCTAGAGTTCCTCTAAGATGGAATGATTCAATCTATAGATGGCCAACTGGGCCAAATTTCGTGGGACGACACGTGAGCACGTGTGCTCGGCCCGTAACGAGCCTGGCCTGCCACGCAGTTAAATGGGTCATGCCTAGCCCGCTTCATGCTTGGGGTTGTGCTCGGGTCGGCACGACACAACCCGATTTATCATCATCATCATCACCACCACCACCACCACCACTACCACCACCGCCATCATCATCATCATCATTTTCAGATTTGTTTTGACAATTTTTGAGAAAATGGCCCCAAAACAGCCAAAAGGCAGAAAAGTAGGGAGCCCCTATGTCTCGCCTTCACCGAGTGGGTGGAATCCTTGCTGAACGGAAGACCAAGATGAGCCGGCCCAGGAGTGCAGGAGGCCACAACCTCCGTTTTTCTTTTTCTTTTTATGTTTTCTATTTCGTTTTTTTATTTATTTTTAAATTTCTTTATACTTTAAAATATGATGTGTGTGTGTGTGTGTGTGTGTATTACAAAAAACTCTATAAAAACATTTGGAAAATGTTGACCAAGCATTTGAAAAAGTTAAATGTCTATAGACAAAATGTTTATCACGTTTACCAAAAATGGATAAAAAATGTGTATAAAAATTGATCATGTATTAAAAATGTTAATCAAGCATTTTAAGTTTTTTATGCAAGTATTTGAAAATTTTGATAAAGCATTTAAAAAATGTTAAATGTGTAGAGAAAAAATGTTGACCATGTATTGAAAAATTGATGATTTTTTTTATCATGTAGATAAAAATGATAATCAAGCATTTGAAAAGAATGTTGAGTAAGTATTTGAAAAATGGTGATCAAGCATTTGATTTTTTTTAATGTGATTACGAAAAATGATGAATTTTTTTCATCATAAAAATATTAGTCAAGCATTTGAAAAAGTGTTGAACAAGTATTTGTAAAATGTTACTCAAGCATTTGATAAATTTTAAATGTGTATAAAATAATATTAGCCATGCATTAAAAAATGATGATTTTTTATAATGTATGTAAAAATATGTTTATAAATAATGTTGAACATGTATTAGAAAAATGTTAAATTTGTATTGAAATTTTTTCAAACATGTATTAGAAAAATGTTGACCGTCACATGTTAGTACCTTGCCGGCGACCCGTTTACCATGCCCGCTTATAAACGGGCCTCCGCGTGCGTTCACGCCCCGGCCCGCTTATAAACGAGCCTCCGCGTGCCGTGCTGTGTCAGGCCCGTTTAAGGGGACCCCGTGTCGTGGCCGGGCCGGCCCGTTGGCCCGGTCGGGTTTAACCCTATCTTCCTCCTCTCCGCCTCTCGAGCGCTAGAACCTTCTAACCTCCTCCTCCTCCCTCCACTTCCTTCAATGGCGCGTCTCCACCACCTTCTCTCCCGCGCGCTCGCCTCCAACCACCTCCTCCGCCCTTCTCCGCTCCCTTTTTCAGCGCGGCCGACTCCCCCGCTTCATGCGCACCGGCCGCCGCCTCCTCCTCCCCATGGTCGCAGCCCACCCCCTTTCCTCGCCGCTGCCTCGCGGCACTACGCGTCGTCCATATCCAGACGACGGCGGTGCGGTTCGGTGTCGACGATGTTTCCGAGGCGGAGGAGAGCCAGGCGGAAGGGCCCCGGCGAGCTCAGCGTGCAGATTGGCATCGAAGAAGCCCTCCCCGACGACCCCCTCATCCTGGTGATAATAGCTTCCGCACGCGATTTCCGCTCCTTGGGCTTGTTGAATTCTTAGCCTGCGTCTCTGATTACGAATGTCCTCGCAGAGTATTGCAGAAACACTTCGAACGGATGCTGGGAAGGCAATGAAGCTGGCATTCCACAATTTGGGGAACTCGGAGTACAAGACCAGAGACCCTTGCATAAGCAATGTGGATGAGTACGATAGCGTTGAGGTGTCTCTACTGCTCTGTGACGATGATTTTATCAGGAAGCTGAACAAGGAATGGAGGGATGAAGACCACGCGACGGACGTTCTGTCAATGTCGCAGCATATCCCAGGGCTCCAGATCCCCATTGTAAGACGTCCTGTTGAACTAGTTTATTTGCTACAGATGTTTCTGTCAGATCTTATCATTTACTTGTTGCTTTTGGTTCAACAGCTGCAACTAGGTGACTTGGTAATTTCTGTTGAGACAGCCCGACGGCAAGCAGAAGAAAGAGGCCATACACTTCTTGATGAGATAAGAATTCTCATGGTTGGTCTCTCTGACTTGTTTCTAGCACGCATTTGTTCTCCTTATTGGGGTGCCTGCATGCTTCTGTTTGTAGTTGTGTAGGTCTCATCTGATCTATCATTGACCATAGCAGTAGTGATGTCTGATAATGGTGGTTTTGAGCTCATATTATAGTTTGAACGGTCACAATAGCAAAATTAAATATGAAGGAAATTGTATTGGTATCTTTTTTGAAACTTAGAATTGGATCAATATAATAGCAAGACGGAGATGTGCTTGGTTTGCAGCCCCAGTGACAATGTTTGGCAAGCCAATATTTGGCAACGTCGAAACTTGCCAATATTTGTCTACTTTGGTCAGTAATAGCCTAATTGGTTGGCAGCCAATTGCCATGCCAAAATTTGGCAAGTCAACTTTGGCTATGAACTAGTTGGCAAGTGATAGGCAACATCAGAGGGCACACCAATGAATTGTCCCCAATCCTGTGACTAGCCAAAGAGGTGGCCTTACCCAAACATTGGCTTGGGCAATTGGGGTTGCAAACGAAGCACACCCTAGGTGTGTTTCATGGAATCACGGGTTTTATTTTGAATTAGTGCTGTGCTTGGAAGTTGCATACCAAGACAAAGCTTCAAGTTTTGCCTATTGGCTTGATCGCTTGACTACCTTCTGTGTACAAATAATTACTTCGATGCTACTTCTGGTGTATATTACGAAGAAAACCTCCATGCGATTTTTCAGTGTTGGAATAGCTTTGCTGATTGTGAGCCTATTCTGTGTTAACCAACTTAATCTGCACCAGGTTCATGGATTGTTGCATTTATTGGGCTTTGACCATGAACTCAGCAAGGAGGCTGAAGAAGAGATGGAGCAGGAAGAAGAACATATATTAAATACTCTTGAATGGAAAGGGAAAGGACTCATTAAAAGTGCGTATCATTTCTGTACTGATATGGATCATTCAGAAAATTCTAATGGTAGGTCGCCCTTGCACATTATTCTTGTCCATTTTTCTTTATGTAAAGGGTTGCCATCTGTTTCTTCTCACTGGAGTACCTACGACATTTTAATATGTAGAGGCCAATAGAGATATAGAGAAAAGGAGTTTACGGGAGGGTCATCAGCCGAAACTGACCCATATAGTATGTGATATAGATGGTGAGTTGATGAAGCATCAACAAGTTTATTGTTTATGCTAGATCTTACCAACTTCTAGCAAGTAACTTCTTTGCAAAAATTATTAAGGTACTGTTGTGGATTATGAAGGACACCTGCGTTCAGAATCAGTAGAATCTTTAAGAGAGGCAATATCGCGGGGAGTAACGGTTATTATGCTTACTGGCAAGGTGCGTTTCACTCTTAAGCATTCGTTTAATCGTTTCACCCTTATGCATTCGTCATGAATGCAAGGATATTAGTTCCCACTCTTTCCTTAACACTATTACTGATTATCAGTGATATGGGTAACTTTCCCACATCATAGAGTATGTGGAAGTAGTCTTGATGAAAGCTGGGAATTATTTTCGGTAGGATGTCAGTGCTTCTATGTATCTTCTTATCTTAGTTGCAGTTTAATTTCAGATGGAATTCAAATAATAAGCAATATGATTTCAACTTGTGATGAGTTACGGCTGACTATATGTGATATTAATCTTAAGCACACTATGAAGTTTCCTAAGGAATGCAGAAGCAAAGCATATAAATATTCTACATAACATGACTGCATTTTTAGTATAGTTGCGTCTTGCATGTTTCTAATATTTTCTTGATTTTCATCCCTTTTAATCAGACCCGTGCTTCCACCATAGCAACCTTCAAGCTTCTTAATATGGAGGGAAGGGGTGATTTTATATCGGAGAATTCACCTGGTGTATTTCTACAGGTACATGTTCTCCATTCTTACTTGAATAGTTGTAAAATTTGGAAAATGGTTATCAAAGCTTTATGGCTTTGTGGAAGTGTTCTTTTGGCAGCGATATCCCTTTTTGTGGAATTAGACACATCTAAACGTTTTCAAGTAAAATTATATGTGTCCATTTGCTCTAGTGAATCAACTACCCTAATTTTAGATTGCAACACCCTTGTTCCTATGCGAGTAACCGGCTAACCCTGCTTTTATGTCATCTATGCTTTACTACTGCGTGTTTGTGTGTGTGTGTGTAATTGCTCCTTTAGAAGAGACTGCCCCGGTTGAAGCGCGATGTCACGCCACGCCCGTATATTGGCCGTCGTTGGCTAAAGTTTACCTTAATTTGTTGGTGCTTGTGTTTGTTATTAATAGTTCATTGTGTCTTGCCAAGTAGCTTAAGAACTATGCGGTTGATAATGTCGACTACCATAGGGAAATCCGTGACAGTGCATGTGGCCTTCTTTGCTAGAGCTTTGATGCAAATAAGAAATTTGTAAAAATTGTGACCGTGACGTGTGGGTGTGTGCTAGAGCTGTCACTGTGCTTAACACTTGGTTGAAAAGTATTTACACTATTTTGCTGCTTAGTTGCCACATTTACTATTGGGAGATAGCTTTAGATGAAGTATAGAGTTTGACCAAAGAGACCAGACCATTCGATAGCGTGAAAGATTAGGGAGACTTGCTCCCGGTATTAAGTCAATTCTATGTTGAATTCCTCTCACCGTTAGCAGACCTTGTGGCTCTCCAAATATGTTCTGAAATTATGCTAATAAGCCACGTACCTTTGCTGGAATTTCAACAGCCGAGTGCTCTTCTCCTTTTACAATAAGTTCAGCAGACATATCTGCCTCCTTCAAGTCTTCCATAAACTCATTATAGGTGTGGGAGATAGTTAACATACCCTCCTTGAGCTAATTACCATCGGTTTTGTTTGGTAGAATAATGATCTTCCTCTTGTTCCAAATGAAAGAGTAAGAAATTTCCTTCCCTTTATGTGTAGTATCCACATCAAATTGCCAAGGTTTTCCAAGAAGAACATGGTTGACATCCATGTCAAGCACATCACGCAACGCATTTGAGCGGTAATGCTTACCCAAAGAAAGTCTCATCGTAATCACGACCATGCTCCTGCTGAAAACCACGAGCCACAAGACGAGCTTTGTAACGCAAGAGAACCATCGGAGCGAGTCCTAACCTTGTAGACACACTTAAAAGTGATGGGATGAACACGTGGACGAAGAGAAACAAGATTCCATGTGCCGGTGCGCTCAAGAGCAGCAAGCTCCTCTGCCATCGCAAATTGCCATTCGGGATGAACAACAGCTTCACGATAAGAAGTCGGCTCAAAGAACAGCAACACCAGCGCGTGGAAAACCAAGTCGATCAACAGGCGGAAGCGGACGAGGACGCAAGCCATAAGTAGGCTGAGATGAAGAAGATGACACATCAGTAGACAGATCCACATTACGCGGACGACGAGTATAATACTGAGGAAAAGATGGAAGAATACGGGGAGGAATCACCGAGATATGCGAGGGTGATGGAGAAGACACCATGGATGAAGGTGTAGAATCTTGTTACAAGCAAGGTGAGGAAATCATGGGAGATGGTGGAGTCGGATCTGCAACAGTCGGAGAAACATGGGCAATAGGATGAACAGACAAGGGCTCAACGGGAGTGATAGATGTGTCAGATATATCCTCCACTGAAAAGGTCGAGGAAGATGGACACGGGTAGAAGGGACGAGACTCATTAAAAGTCACATCACGAGAAATACACATCCGACGACTAACAGCATCCCAACAACGATAGTCCTTATGCTCATCACAATAACCTAAGAAGACACACTCAACAGACTGAGTGGATAGTTTGGTGCGTTCACGAGGGGCAAGAAGAACATAGCAAACACAACCAAACAAATGAAGCGCCGAATAATCAGGGCAATGATCCAAGAGACGCTTGGAAGGAACGCCACCCTGCGGAGCAGTGGATGGCATAAGATTGATGAGATAGGTGGAAGTGGAGACCGCCTCAGCCCGAAAGTGAGGGGGAAGAGAAGCGGGATCATCAATGCACGAGCCGTCTCAAGATGGTGATGATGCTTGCGTTCAGCCACGCCATTCTGAGCATGAGCACCTGGACATGAGAACTGGGCAAGAGTACCCAGCTTAGCAAGGACTCCACGCAACATCTTGGAGATATACTCTCCAGTAGAGTCAGCACGGAACACACAAATAGGCGTAGAGAACTGAGTGTGAACCATGGCAGCAAAACACTTATAGATAGATAAGACCTCACTACAAGAAGACATAAAATATATCTAGGTGTATCAAGAGAAATCATCTATAAACATAATATAGTAGCGATGACCTCCTTTCGAGGCAAAGGGAGTTGGACCCCAGACATNAGAGTGAACAAGGTCAAAAGGACGCTGAGACACCGTGTTACTATGAGGATAAGGTAACTGGACCTGTTTACCAAGCCGACAACCCTGACAGTCTAAATACACGACGCCGGAGACGGATCCAAGAAGACCACGTCGAAGTAAGGATGGGAGATGAGAGCCACACAAGTGACCAAGGTGATGATGCCATTGCTGAAAAGAGCTGGTAGACAAGGCAATAGAGTGGGAGAGACTGGCGGCAGTGGCAGCGGACGGAAGATGAAGCCAGTCAAGCTCCCAGAGGCCCTGAGCGTCACGACGTCGAGGGCCAGCACCAAGCAGAACACTAGTATGACGGTCCAAAACGAAACAAGAGTCAAAATCTAGAATGACACGACAACCAGAGTCAACAATCTGGCCACCAGAAATGAGCTGCATGGTAAGTCGGGGAACATGACCAACATCAGGAACATGAAAAGATGAAGTGCTAAGAATGCCTCGGCCAGTAACCGGGAGAGGTACCATCAGCAGTAAGAACATGCACAGGAGAATCGAGAGGTCGAGTAGAGGACAGAGTGGATGAATCATGAGTCATATGAAAAGATGCTCCNNNNATCAAGAATCCACGGAGATGTACCTGCTTGCGTAGAAGGTGGTCTAACAATGCTAGAAGAGTCCGTAGAAGAACCAATAGAACCTGTCGATGCATGACCGAAAGATGGAGCTAGCAAACATCAAAGTCGCGCAATCTCCTTCTCAGTAAGGGGCTCAACTGAAGAGGTCGACGTAGATGCACCCAATAATAGAGTCAGAGGCAAACAGCAGGGCATGAAGCCGCGCAATCTCCTCAGTGAAGGACACAGCTGAAGTTGTCGACGCGGTAGCATCGAGAGAGGAGCAGCCACCTCCACCTGTGGAAGTCGCTAAATGTGGCGGTGCAACATGACCAGTAGCGTCGGCAAATGCCGGTGGAGGAGACGAGGCCGTATGCAAACAGGCATCGAGGACCAAGGGAAGACGCGTGCGGGAGGCGTGGTCGCCGAAGCCATATGCATGAGCACTGTCGGTGAAAGTCGCGAGAGGAGTCGGTGTAGAGCGACAATCACCATGTGCGGAGCCCGAGAGAGGAGTAGCAAAAGAGCAATCACAACGGTTGTCTGTAGAGAACGGTGTAGAAAGACCATCATCATCTGCGAAAGTATTACCGGAGAGCAAGCTAGCACCACCACCACGTATTAGTAGTAGCTAGCAGCTAGCGCACCAGGTGGAGATCCAGCATGGATCGATGGGTTCCGCAGCTGAGGACTAATGGGGCGTTGACCTGGAGGCCCGGTCCTGTCGGGGGCAAATATGGAGGCAGGCAAACCAGGAGATGCTGCAGCCGACCGATAGGCTTTTGCTTTCCGACTCCAATAGCACACGGGCAGCCCGACAACCTCCAGCAAGCGACTTCGGCAAGAGGGCAACGGGATCCGGCAGAGAGGAATCGAGGCAGGGAGACGAGGGGATATCAAACGAAGGAATAATCAACCGGTCGAAGGCAGAACGGTGGGGCTATGGATTGGATCGATAGCACGAGTTGCGCGTGCTAAAATAACCCTAAGGCTCTAGTACCATGTTAGAAATGTGCAACTCGATTCCATGAGGGCCAATGTCCAATGTATATATACATGTACAGGTGGTAAATATGCAGGAAACCCCTAATACAATGGGGAAAATATACAGGCTAGAATATAACTCAACAACACTCGTCGTCAAGGCCGCAGCCGGCCTGCGCGTACCCGACCTTGGCGTATCCACCACCTCGCGTGCTCCTTGTCCAGCAGAGTGCGACTGCCGTAGGCTGGTGAGGCGCCCAGTGCGAGCCCCTCGCGACTGGATATAGCGGCAGGTGCTGCTGAGGTTGGAAAAAGCGCTAGGCGTAAGCGCGGCGGTGGGCCTTTGCCTAGGGCCTAGGTGGCACCCTAGGCGCAACCTAAGCGGACATACAATTTTGGCTATCATGGTGTATTTTGGGTGTTACATCTGTATCGATATTGATTTGGAGCATATCGGTGAGTAAACAACCAGCTAATGCCATTGGAATATGGGCCATTTGGACTGTCTATGCAATATGGCATGATTTCTTGATTGAGTGGACAACTTCTTGCTTGCACTGCCTAGAGTTCCACTTATGCCCTAGGCGAGGCGTTTGGGCGCCTAAGCGTGCCTAATGCGCCGCCCCGCCGCTGCTGCCATCACCGAAGAGAGAGATGGGAGACCAGGGAGGAGGTTTTGAGAGGAAAGAGCATGCATGACGCTGAGAGAGGAGAAGGCGGCTGCTCGGTTTCCCCAAGTGTTGCCTCAAGTTGTGGGGGGAAAATGACCGTCTCCAGAGCTAGGTTTACCTGTCAACTTTCATGTAAAAATCTCCAACGCGCAGTAATAAAAAATAAAAAAAATCTAGCCTGGCTGGTTTAATATAGTTACTAGAAGGTTTGAGCACTCTTCGTTGCGCTGTTCGTGTTGTTGGGATTTCATAATTTTCGTTTGTCATTTAGTTTGGTGCGTGAGGGAAGATGATGTGTGTTTCCTTTTTTTTTATAATGCGGTGTTTTGGTGGGCTTTCTTGGCGGTGTGATTCTGTGTTATCTGCTAATCAACTCATACTTATGTGAGGAAGTTCCTTGTGTTGGTGGCCGCATGTATTATATTGGTGCTACAGTGTCGCATGTTGACACTTCTTTTTTCTAGGTGGTGAGAGGATGTGCAGGACTGAGGTGTTTTTTTTTACTTTGGTTGCTGCCAACTAATTTAAGAAATCTTTGACCCAAATTAAATCATGAATCAAATCCAATTGAGAAATCATGAATCAAATCCAAAATTAAATCATGAATCAAATCCAAATTAAATCCAAAATTGAGAAATTGTTGAGCCAGTCAAAATCGTGAACCAAATCCAAGGAGCATAGTCTTTGAGAAATCGTTGACTCAGGTCAAAATTGTGAATCAAATCAAAAATTGATTACCTTAATTGAATGAGAGAGCTCCTTGAGAAACCGTGAACCAAATCCAATTGTAACACCTCAACTGAATGGGAGGGCTCTAAAATTAGGGAGCATAGTGTATTAGATAATGTATGCAGCACTGAACAGAATGCCATGAAATGATATGTTCTTTTTGCATGAATGGGACATGATTAAATTGTTAATGTTCAAACATTTAAAATCATTGAACTGCTCAAAGGCTTGCACAATCAATGTGGCTTGTTTCTCCAGCTGCGTAAGATTTAGTGCACCAGTTTCATTACATGTGAATGTAGAATCAAATTGATCGTTTTGCAAGCCTATACACGGGGATAAGATAAGTAAGTGGCAAGCACTCGTCATTGTCATTCTTTATACTTGTTTGAACAATAGTAAGAATATGTTCTTTTTCAATCGGCATTTACCCTTATAACATTATATTTTGCTTTCTTCGATGCAGGGTTCACTTGTATATGGGGAGCATGGCCAACTTATTTATACAGCAAACTTGGATTTGGATATATGCAAGGAGGTAGTGAAGTATGTCAGCTGATTACTTTCTGCTAGCAGCTGCACTTTTGTCAGAATTTTAGTGCTGCGCCTGCTCATCTTCCATCGAACTTCTAATATTGCCTACTGTTCTTTTTATAGGTCTTCCATCGAACTTCTAATATTGCCTACTGTTCTTTTTATAGGAGGATTTGCAGAGCATTTTGTTGAGTCTTGTCTGTTCTTTATCATGAATGTGGATGTTAGGCATGAAATGTGCTATCATTGAGCTTGAATCTTTTTTGTATCAATTATCGACTTGTTAAGGTTATATTTAAATTTCTTTTGTTCCATTTTCAGGCATGTTTGTACTCCTTGAAGCATAAAATCCCTCTCGTTGCATACTGTGAGGAACAATGTTTGACCTTGTTTGAACATCCTTCTGTCGACTTGTTGCACACTGTGCACCATGAGACCAAGGTACAGTATTTAGGTTTTGGCTGGATAAACTTCTCTTATCTTCCTTTCCAACTATGTTAAGCAGTTGAGCCAACATTGAGGATTTGTCATAGGTAAAAGTGATGCCTTCAGTTGAGGACCTCTTGGAATATTCATCGATTCAGGTTTGTTATTGTAACTATGGTAAATGCAAAGTGCATATGCCATTATAAGGATGATGAGTTTTTCTATCTTTGGATCAGTTTTGTTTAGAGTGAACTTACACGCTTTACTTGCATTTCCAGAAGTTGCTTTTCCTTGGCAATACGGATGAAGATTTATCTGTCCTCACACATCATTGGTTGGAACTAACAGAAGAGAAAGCATCTGTTATCAAAGAGCAGCCAAATGCACTTGAGATTGTTCCCCTTGATGCTTCAAAAGGTGGTGGTATAAGGGTTCTACTTGATCATCTCGGAATAACTGAAGATGTATGAATTTGTTCCCATCAATGAACTGCATTTTTACTGTTCCTTTTGTGCATTATTTCATCTTCGTTGTTTTGAAAGAAAGATGTGAATCCCCTGCAGCGATGTTATACCTTTTTTCATCTTTGTATTGTGCTCGCTTAGAAAGCATCACCACCACTAGAATGTATTTACAAGCATTATGTCTGCTTATGCAGTCTGATCTTGAGGCTGTTGGAGACTATACCAGATGGCTAAGCAACAGGTGATCCAACTGACATGATTATTGAAGCATTCTTTAGCAAGAGAGTGCTGATTGAGAGCTTCGGATATTCTAAGAAATGTCATATATGGAATGCACAAAAGACAATGTATTGTGGTCTGAGAACTATGGGAAGCCACAAGTTTGTGATACCATCCTTAAGCGCTGGCTACCAAAAGGTTTGTGCAGTGTGCATGTTGGAAAAGGGATGTGGGTGTTGGAGTGGCAAATTTGATCTCCTTCTGGTAATTTGGTTTTGAAGTTTAAAACTATGCACGTGTAGTAGTTTCATTGGTTTTTATGAGAGCCTTCCTCTTGTTGTTAACAGATGTCCTTCATGGAGGTGAACAGAAAAGAAAACCAGACGAGCTTGTTTAGGCAAACACCAAGTGAAAGCACATGTTTTGACTTGTGACAACCTAATAGAAATATTCTTGTGGCCCTTGATTCTGATGAACATGTCATCGTCATCATTCATAGCAATACTGATTTTCCACAGAATACTTGTACAGTTGCTTTCAAGAACATTTCTTATCGTTCCTTAATAATTGGTTCCCCTAACTTGTGGCGATGTGTGTATAAGAAGAGACTAGCTGGTGTAGCATCATGGGCAAGTTTAACGCAAGGAGCTGTATCTATTGAGTTTTTCTGATTATGGTTGAACCAAGTGTCACTTCATTCATTGTTAAGTTAACTTTCATGTAGACTAAAATAAAAGAAATCAGGCTGATCTCAGAAGGAAAAATTAGTTCGAATTTCCATCTGAAAGTGTACAGTAAGTGATGTATGTTCACTGGAAGTGGAGGCCTGGAATGCTAGTTGTATCTAGTTAAGAGTTCATATGCATTTGTACATCTTCCTTATTCTGGTGTGCAGGTAAATTGGCACTGCTGTACAAGATGTTGGTGCTGCTTGCTCTGGACATTTGACAAGCAAATGAACCTTTTGAGGGCCTCTTGGCTATCATCTTGTTGCATATCCTCGGTAAGTGATTTGACCGCTGGTTCATGCTTAATCCTGCTGTATAGCTCTTGCATGTCTTCATCCTCTTGCTGTAGGTAACTTCCTTTCCAAGGTCTTGAAGACATGTAGCATAAGATATCGATGTGAATGATTGGGACTTCCCTTGGTAGTACTTGGACAGCCCTCTCCTGTGGAAATTAAATTATTTCTTAGAGATCGTACTCCTTTTTTGAATAATTTGCAATTTGAAGTGGATTCTGTAGAAGTTAATATGGAAAGAACCGTGACATTGTGTTCTCTAGTTATTCAATATATATATATATTTCAGCAAAATGTTGATAATCAATAAATTAATTATTTGTCCTGTGCAAAGTGGAACCTCGACAAGTTATCACTTAGGAGCATGTCATTTTAAATTCGGCCATCTGATTTGAAGACCTGTTAGCATGCATGTTATTGGAAAGGGTGACAAAGTTTTGGTGTTTTTCATACAGGTAGGGAAACGCAAACGGGTAAATTCTACATTTTGGTGCAAAGCATGTACCTGGCAGGAAGCTGGGCTAGCAGCGAAGACAGCTCGTAGAGAGGTCCCTCGCTCTCGGAGTCCAGCTGCGAGGTGCTTGACGACTCTGAAGAATGATCATCAGGCGGGGAGTAACTCGACCCATCACCCAGATTTGACGCCAACAAGCACAGCGACGACCCGCTGGACGCTCCCGAGGTCATATAAGAATCAGTGTCAGGGTGATCTCCTCCTTGCCAAAGGCAGGCGGCCTCACGGCACAGAGCCTTGTTGCAAGCTTCATCCATTCCAGAGGACTGAACAGGAGGCAGGGGCAATGGTTATCTCTTGGCTTGGGATGTTGGGAGCTTGGACGGCAAAAGGGAAGGGCCCCCATATATATGCAGACGTGACTACGCGAGGGGTGGGAAGAAAAAAAAAAGCGTTGCCGTGGGCAGACGGGCGTCTTGCTCGTTCAGATAGGCCTCCGTGGACTGACTGACTGGCGCCGAAAAGTAAAACCAAACCTATCCTTGCCGTAGACATGTCGGTCTTATCACCAGATGAGGTACTGGGCATTTCTACGTTACTGTGTGGAATGTTTGCGCATGTGGAAACACTCGTTTCCAAGGGAGCAAGAGACTGAAACATGTGTTGGTTGCTGGGAGCATGCAATTATGTGTTGCGGCATGTGAAAAGGACGTGGATAAACTACACTACGCTGGCCCAGGATAAGCATCTTATCTTACGGGACTCTGTCGACCGATGGACGGGGCTTATCTCCGCGGATTAGCCAGGATAAGATAGATTACGGTGGCCAGAAGGTGCTTTTGGTTGGGCAGGCCAGAGGTCGGCGCTGCCTACGGAGTTTGATTATGCTATAAGGGCTAGTAAGAACAACTCTAGCAGACCCCTTCAAATCGCGACCCTTATAAGCGGCATAAGGGTCGAGAAAATCGTGTTTTAGGGGGGGGGGG
>CBMN010154606.1:111-17434 GCA_000582825.1 Hordeum pubiflorum | reverse complement strand
CTTGCCTCGTTCGATCCGTTGTTTACGTTTGTGCTAGCTTTCTTAAGGAAAACTTGATTTTTATGTCTGTACTTAGATAATATTTGCTTTCGCTGACTCGTTTGAATTTGAGCTTNNNTATTCGAGCCCTCGAGGCCCCTGTCTTCTAATATGCTTGTATGACTTTAATTTGTGTTTAGAGTTGTGTTGTGATATCTTCCTGTAAGTCCCTAATCTTGGTCGTACACGACTACGTGTATGATTAGTGTCTTCACGAATAGTACAGAGGAAATGACCAGCACTACGACCGCGATCCAGGCTAATTATATAGAGTATATTTATAAGAGATCTAATGACTAATGCTCCAATTAACACTACATTACTACTAGATTCACGCATACTCATCAGTCCGTCCTCATGAGCTAACTGATCCCCTGCAGATAGCTCAACTAAATCGATCGGGTACTGTCTGGTGTTGCCCTGCTTATCGGTCATCAGTCTTCACCTCCCAGCTGGAGGAGGCCCAGCAAGTGGACGAGGTCGCCGCCCGCGAAAAAGACGACGGTCGCGGGGCCGACGATCCTGCCGAAGAGGAATCCTGGGTCGGCGGCGAGGAGGAGGCGGACGGCGACGGCGTACATGTAGTGGCCGACGATGGGACCGCGAGCACGACGTGGGCGAGGGCGCGGCGACGGCGGCATCGGAGCAGAAGCGCCAGCGCCGCCGCGGCCGCCTGGAGCACGGCATCCCGAGCCAGAGGGCGCTCAGCTCGGCGTTGTGCGCGTCCGTCAACGGTAGGCTCTGCAGGACGAACGAGCAGTGCAACCAGTGAGACGAACACCATACATACCGACTTGGGGGTGGGCACGCCGCCACGCATGATGAATCGATCGGAGATTGGGAACGGGCATCGGGTACGACGTACGTACCTCGCTGCAGGCGGCGTCGTGGTGGGCGACCGCCGGGCGGAAGGCGTAGGAGACGACGGGGAAAGCAGGCGGTGACGAGCGCCCTCTTGGCCACGGTCGGAGGCATCGGAGCAGGCGTCTTGTTGACGTACGTCCATGGTGTGGATTCAGAGCTGGCTACGCACGGCAGCGGCTAGTTCTCCGTGTTCAATTTTCTGTGTGCAAAAGGAACAAGAAGATAGATTGCAGCGAGAAAACAGAGCACGCACTAGCACTAGACAAGCCGGCTAGTCTTGGTCGCTCCTTGACTAGCAGCGGAGTGCGGTTTGTGATGTGATGATCTCACCTCATCTCACGGGCGGGCAGTACGATCGATCCGCATTTTGCAGGCCCAGGCATAGCGTGCCGTTGCCGGTTTGCTGGCATGCATGTCACTGCACTGTTATATCTTTGCCAAGAGCGTACGATCGAGAGGTTGGGATCCAAAGCTCAACACGCTTTTTCGTCTCAAAAAGAAAAGAAAAAGGTCTCCATGCTTGACCCTTGTCATTCTACTCCAAAGACCCGTCAAAAACAGAAAAAAGGGTGATGATCGCTCATGACAATGACCCACACGTCTTCATCGTCTATCTATCTCTTTTCTTTTGCTTCAGGTAAATTGATGTATGTTTTTGTCAAACCTTTATGAAATAATTAATAAAAATGGCTGCATGTATCGATATGCAGTGGCTAGAGGTTCAACCTCCTTTTCCAAAAAAAAAAAACCCTATGCAAACAATTCAGACACCTGCTGAAACTTGGAGGCGAGCAACCGAGCCAGAAATCCGTTGGTGCTCCCGGGCTCTTGTGCGCAAAATTATTTGCTAAAATGTGAAAAAAAATCCAACAAAAATTCTATGTGTTGTTTGTCACATCTAAATGCTACATATAAATTTGTAGGCAACAAAGTTAAAAAAATTGGCCCGTGCAAAAAAAAAAAAACAAATGTTATCTCAAAATGTCATCCTAATTTTTTTTTCACCGGCGAAACACCGCTGCTCTATTTCCCATGAAATTTTTTAAGGATGCTTGCGATGGTAACACGGACATATAAAAAAAACAGAATTTTTTAAAAACATTTACTATATTTTTTGTTCATTATTCACGCAGGGAGCGCGCGCTCCCGGAAGCCAAAACGCCATTCTCGCGACCGAGCTAGCTAGCCAGTTTGCTTTATCCAAGTGAAATGGTCAGCATTTATCCGGTTTGAAGACGTGGAAGACCAATCGATAAAAAAAATCTAAGTTCAGGGGTATCAACGATTGTAACAACTTGTAACACACAAAAATTCAAGATCATAGCCAATTAATCCCTAAGATGCATTCTCAAGAAAAAAAAACTCACATGCTCAGAACCAACTGAAACGGCTATTGATGTGGCCAATAAAATTTGTTTAGCATCAACAAAGGTAAGAATATACTACATAGCTAGGTTATCAACATAAGTTTAATAGGTACATTAAGACAACTTGCGCTAGGGTCTCTCTTTCACTCCCCTATCCCTTGTCGGCTAGGGAAAACTCTGTCGTACATACTTTGCCAGCAAGCCCGTGGATTCGCCTCCTCTCGTCCTGCCGCTCATGCGACCGGTGGCGGGGAGGGGAATCCCAGTGCCTTCGCCCCTGTTGGTAGTTTAGGTTAGTGTTTTTTAGTCCTAGTAGATGTGACGCTCGGGCGGATGGAGACGCTTCTTCTTCGAGTTTGTCTTCCAGGCTCCGATCCTCCTCGAGTCCGTTCATCTCGACGTAATTGACGAAGCACCGGTGTGGATTGCTGCCTTCTCATTGGGGCGGTGAAGTTAGGATTTCTCGTAATGTGACGAGATTTGATGTCAGATGCTACATATCTATTCAAGGGTTCACGATTATGGTTACGGCTCTAGGACGCTAGTCCTTAGGGGCATGTGCATGAAGACTTCCCGGCTGTAATCTACAAGGTCAAGCCGGTTCAGGTAAGGGAGCGGCGACAGCGGTGCGTCAGTGGCTCGTTCTGGTGGCAGTAGTGATCGTTCGTTGGTCTTAGAATCTTGATGTAATTTTTATTATATTTGAGGTGCTTTGTACGTACATTGATAATAGATCTGGATTATTTTCACACAAAAAGTCAACTTGCATTGCAATTCAGATGGGAATTCATATGCACATCAAGTTCTTGATACATGGTTTAGAAGATCATGGGAAATTTTGGCATATGAAATAAATTCAAGATTGACATTAAAGGGACTAGGGACTAAGAGCATCTTTAGAAAACCCGCTCTCAGTAAAAGTAGGGAAACACTTGGCTCCCGTATGCCGCTGCCACAGCTGCTGAAACACACGGTGTCGGCCGCCCGCCACTGCAGTAACCATGAAAATGAAGACCCCTCCGCCACCGCACTCTGGAGATCCTTGTTGGTGACGGGGAATTTCACGAAATCGGGCAATAGCAAGTAGAGGAGGGAAGATGATGGAGGTATGGCCACGCCGATAGATGAGGGAAGGTGATGGAGGTTCACCACGCCGATAGACGAGGGAAGATGATGGAGGTACGGCCATGCCGATAGACGAGGTGTCCGGGTAGTCGCAGTCGCACAGTGCAATTGTTATCAGCAAGGTGGACAAGTGCGTCGAGGGGAAACATGCACATCCGATGGATCATGTCGGTTAAGTGTTGTTATCCATTGAAGGAGCCAATCTTCACTTGATTTTCTATGCAAGAATTGCACTTGATAGATTATAAAATTATATTTGCAGCTTGATGAGCATATGCATCCTGATCTGAATTATGAAGCAAGCTTGAATTTAATGGTTAAAATTATGTTGGTGATCTCGTTATGTCATACATTCACCGAAGCTTAGTTGGCGCTAAACAAAAATTAGTGCTCCTATCAGAAATAGTTTAGATGCATGGTCATTTAATGTGGGGGGTTAATTAGGTAGGATCCTGTTTTTTTTTTTTTGCTAGATGCTAGATTTTCTATGTGTTTGGAAAAGATTAAGCAATGAACATCTCAATTTATTAAAGCAACTAGCGTCGGTGGTGCGACAATGTCTGAATCGTAACTTTTAGGGCAAACCTAGTTCCTACAAAGGAGCCGTTCCTGCCCGGACAAAGTCAAGAGAAAGAAGGGAAACCAACAGAGAATCACTTTAGCTTATTGTCCTTACCAAGGATTAAGATGGCCATGTAAACATTCGGAGCCCCTACACCACCCATTCTCAACAAGGATAAACGATCTCATGAAAAACCTAATCAATGCGTAAAAATAATAATGGGTTTATCTAGGGCACATCTAAGTGACTCAATCAAACTAGAAAGAAAAGGAAAAAATACAAAAAAAAAAACGTGCACTAATCTTATCGTAAAATCAATGATATAGGACTTAGATGTGCAATAGTTAGAGCACATTTAGATGTGCTTTAGCAAAACTGAATAATGATATAAGAATCAGACGATTCGGTCAAAATGTTGTCCAAGGCTACAAGCTAGCTGATCAACTGGAAAAGGATAAGCAACAAGTTAAAATTAACCAGCTTAAGTTAAAAGACAGTAGCAGATACGTCGGGCTCCTGATTTAAACAAAATGGCTGGCCTCATTTCAAGCATAGGCAATAGATTCCATTCAGGGTGCAACAATCATGGCTAGTTGGGTGGATAGTCCCCACGTGGAGGAGGAGCAAGTGCGTACAAAACTTGTTCATCCCGCAGATAATGAAGAAAAAACACGATGTCTTTCATCATTCAGCTAGCCTACAACTCTAGATGCCCATCAAAACTTGTTCACCCCGCAGATAATAAAGAAAAACACGATGTCTTTCATCATCCTGTGGCCTGGGAATGAAGCAGCCAGCTGATCATGACCGGGGTCTAAGCGCATACACCCGGCCGGATCCCCCTACAGCAGCGATCATGGCCTTATCTTGGGATCTGAGCACATACCTCCGGCCGGATTCACCTGCGCCGGCGGCCTTGCCCTTATCTTGGACACCGGAGCGACGACGCTTAGAAGGATCTGAGGGACCCGGCTTGTCATCTTTCTTAGGACCGCGCTTGGAACCTCCTCCTCCTCCTCCTCTTGGACCCCGGGGAGCTGAAGGTGCTGATGTTGTCGACGGTGCCTCAGGAGGGATTGCATTGTTCAGGACGAAGGGGATGATGTATCTGGACAGTATGAACTGGGAGTGCACCCCACTCCCTCCGTGCAGGATTCCCTTCACCTGTCCAGCAGAGTTGAGTAAAGGGCCTCCGGAGGACCCGTCTTCGGATCCAACGTAGGCCTCCAGCAGCTCCATATCGTATCCAACGGTGTTGGTGCTCATGCCAGTCAGCCACCGGTACAGGCACTGAAGCCCTGTGGCGAACGTGCATGGTCGGAACTCAGGCCACGAAAACAGCATGCACTGCATACCAAACTCGTTGGTGATGCTGAACGGCAGAACCGGATGCCGCCGTGTGCAGCGCACCCTCTGCTGCCCCTCGACCCTGACGGCCAGCTCTCTCCGATCAACACGCAGCATCATCAAATCCCTGAGGCAATCGATCCCACAGACGGTCGCCGGCGTGTAGGTCCGATCGCCGATTCTGTCCCTTGTATCAACGAAATCTCTCTCCGCATGGAAGCATGTGACCTCAATCGTAAAGAGCCTGTTCACTCTCGCTGGAGCAATTGGTCTGTTGACTGCATGGAACAGGTAATCCACAATATGAGCCGTGGTCAGTATATAGAGATAGAAGCCGTTGATCTGCGAGGCAACGCCCGTTTGAGTTGACCACTCTGAGTCGAAGATCTGATCAAGCTCGTCTGGATGCTTGGTGTTGGCTCGGCGAGCGATAGCCCGGGCTTTAGTCGCTTGAGCACTTTTTGGTGTAAACTGGATGAGGAAGACGGATGGTTTGGTTCGTTCGAACAGTGGAACCCAATCAATCAAGGGCATTATACCCTGAGCCTGAGGAGCAGCAGGCTGAGCAGGAGGAGCAGCCACTGCAGGAGGCTGAGGAAGATCAGCCATGGCTAGCAGCACTGCAAATAAGTAAACATGAGTTAATGACCAGCAGGCAAGATATCTTTGTCAGGAACAGGAAACAAACAAACAAACAAACTGTAGTACTCCTAGTCCTAGGTAGCAGTTTGTTTCTGGGTTCAGGAGTAGTATAGTAGTATATCCAACGCCAATAGCATAACAGCAAAGGGAACTAAAAGACAAATACTCCTAGGAAGTACTACTCGAATGTAGCAACAAGCACTTGTCCTGCACGCGAGAATGGGGGTCCGGTCCGGTGGGTCTACACAATCTTGCTCCAGTAGCATTCGATCGAAAACAAAGACCCAAGGAAATCACAGCCATACTAGCTAGCTAGCAGCATGTCTTAAACTCTCGAGTGAAGGCACCTATAAACCGGGAATGTCCTCCTATCACCACCACCAGCAGCAGCAGCAGCAAGCCAAGCGACTCCTCAAATCGACCCAAGAGAGAGCAAATGTCCTATCTGATGTAGTATTAACTGCGCACATATTGTGACAGTTGAACATCCCAAATCAGAACACCAATCCCTCACTCCCATGCAAATGCAAATGCAAATGCAAGAACAAGCATAGCGATGGAAAGCAACCACAAGGGTTGGTTGTACTGCTACCACTACTGTCTACTAGTAGTCGCAAACCCAAAAAATCAGCGATTCGCTGCCAGGAAGCACTAGCTAGCTAGTACTACCATCATAGAATGAACCGAATCTCCATCCATCCATCCATGATAATACTAACAACAGAAGAAAAACAGATACAGATCCACGAGATGGTCGGACCACACGCAAGGTGGGACTGGGACACAACCGCTGCAGTTGAATGCCCAGAAACATCCAAAAAATCGCAGGCTTCCAATCCAATCCGATCCAAGCCGAAAATCGGTTCCCCGCACCGCTACAGGTCGGGCTGGTCAAGCAAACCAACCACAACCACAACCACAAGGCGGCCAACATTCGCGACGAGCTAGCGCGGCAAGCCGAAAATCGGTCGCCCCCAAATTCCCTCGGACAAAATCAACCGGAACAGCAAGGACAAGGACCTCCCAAAAACCCCAAAACAAACAAGGGAAAAGCCGCGCTTGATTCGGCGTGCCGGATCGTGGAGGGGGCAGCCGCGCCCCCACATTCACGAGAATTGGTCGGAGCGCGCCACCAAAACCCCGGAAACAGATGGAGACGGAGCGGACAAATCCTTATACCTTGGATTTTTCGAGCGCTCTACCTCGCTCTGCCTGCCTGCTCCCGGAAACCTCGCCCTCGCCCTCGCCCTCGCCCTCCAGTTTCTCCGGCGGTTTTTCTGAGGTCAGGTGCTAGGCGCCCCCGGGTCGGGTCCCGGATGCGACCGGCCGGAGGAGGAGACGGATGGGGGCGCCTGCGCCTCTGCTGCTCGCTCGCTTCCTCGCTTTGTCCTCGCGTCTGAGCGCACCGCAAGGAGGACAGTCAAAAACGGGTCGGGTGGTAAATAAAGCTCCCCTCTTATTGGGTTTTCATCTCAGTCGCCCATCCCATTCCGCCGCGTCTCTGGCCGGGAGAGATGTTAATAACCGGAGCCCACAAATATCGAATCCTTTTTTTCCCTACTACTAGTTCCATTAAATTGTTTTCACTTTAGTAAAAAATAAAACATAGCACATACACATGCGACCTCACATCAGTTCCCCTAAAAAATAGCCAAAAAGATTTATATGTACCTACCCCTTACTAGTCAGTCTAATCCTATGTGTGTCGTATATACATGATTATTAGAATACTTAACTTAAATATATGATTTATGGTTATACTCGACATTTTTATTGCGAGTGGTATTGTTGGCTAAAGCTATAGGTTCACCACTACCTCACATATACGCATATACGCTCACGTGACAACGAAAGTGGTGTCGGCTCATTACCAGCGGTGCTACGCAGAGCATCTACAGCGAGACATGGCAAATGTGACCCCCTAAAGGCCCACGAACGCGCCCGGTCAGTGACCGGACGTGTCTCCTATTTGTCCGTTCACATAGCCACATTCCTCACTTTCTTGCTCATATGTCCGGTCACTTACACATAATTGGTGGAGGGGAAGAAAGAGAAAAAACAGAATGAATAAAAAAAAACTAAAGGTGGTCCGGGATGGGGTCGCGTCCTACGTGACGGACTACCCGGGCGCGCCCGGGCGCTTTCGCGAGCCCTCATATCCTCCCCATATTTGAGATGGATATGAGGGTTCATGGACAGTCCGGACGTATAGGGATGATATGAGGGGTCCGGTTAGGTCACTTTTTTTCTCTTCTCTCTCATGTCCGGTCACTGACAGGCGCGTCCGCGAACGTATAAAGGGACATTTAAGGCGTCCGGTTGTAAATGCTCTCATACCCCCACACAATTTTCTTCTGATGCGCCTCAACCGGGAAATTGTACGTCTCCTCCTCAATCAATCGAATATGGCTTTAGTTCTTATCAAAAGTGAATAAACATGCACAATAAGGATGGAACCAAGTTTTCTCTCCTCTCGAGAGATTATCATTGCTGAAAATTGAAACCTGACAAAACCCCACATAAAACCGAGCGAAATACCTTCTAAAAACTGTCATGATTTGGAGCCATCAAACAACTACTCCGGTTCGTGCTCCGGCTCCGGCTCCAACACAATATCAGAGGATCCAAACCACATAATTAGAGCATCCCTTCTTTCGGACGGGAAATTCCAGCGACCAACTTGGATTGGGTTCGGCGAATCTACTTCGTTGATTGCCCAACAGATGATATGCCCAAGCCTAAACCTGGGCATACCCTGGGCCGGGCCGGGTTTCGGGCCAGGCTTGAGAAAGCCCGAACTGAAAAACTCAGGCCCAAGCCAGGCCCGGCCTGATCGCCGGGCTTAATAAATCGGGCTTGAACCCGGCCCGATCTCGAAAAAGCCTGACAAAGCCCGGTCGGCCCGATCGCCGGGCCTAATAAATCGGGCCCGAACCTGGCCCGAGCCCAGAAAAGCCTGGCAAAGCTCGGTCGGCCCGACCCGGCCACGGCTAAAAATATGTTTTTGCAAGACCGAGCCCGGCCCGGGCTGTTCATCGGGCTCATTTTTCAAGCCCGAACCCGGCCGATGGCATGATCAGGCCCGGCTCGGCTCGGAATTTTTGGGCCAGGCTACCCATGCCCAGGTCTACCTAGGCCCAACAGATGAATTGCCCAATGGAATCCACCATGACTATGGAAACCCAACCTTTGTCTCGTCTAGAGGATAGAAAGCAAAGTCCCTGAGTCACAACACTCTATCTAGTTATCCATCTCCCCCATCAAGAGTTGGAGAACATATGAGATGAGACCAGGATTGAGGTTAGGTTAAGCGATTGAGTGAGCTATGAAAGATTAGAAGAAAGGGATCCATGAAATGCGAGGAGAATGAAATAGAGGTTGGGAATACTCGGGGTTGTTTATTTTAAGGAAGAAGGCGGCCGAATATAGTTTAAAAAAAGCGTGAAGTGTATTGTAGGTCCTCGAACTATTCTAGAGGTGTCGCATAGGTTTTCACACTATGGAAAATGTCAACCTGGTCCTCGAAATGCAACAAGTGTGTACATAACTGGCACCTCTAAAATAGTTTGAGGGCATACGTGCACCTCTAAAATAGGTTGAGGATCTGGATGACACACATATTGCACTTGAGGACATGGATGACACTTTTCATAGTTCAAGGACCTATGTGATACATCTGAAATAATACGAGGACCTACAATGCATTTCACTCTTTAAAAAAAAGCCAAACTGAGCGGTGCTTTCACTTATCAGAGTGTATCGGTTATTGCACAGTTTCTAGCTTGTGGACATCTTGGGATGCCCGATGTCTCGTTCAAGTCAGCTATTGTTTTACCATCAAGTAACCGACCAGGAAATGAGGCATCCTTTCTTCCGTGCAGGAAATCCCAGTGAGCAGCTTGTGCAAGTTTCAAATCGGCTTCCTTCATTGCCAGCCGATGATCCGTCAAGGCCATGCAAAATCCATCTCAATTATTAGTTCTTTCTTATTAGCTGATGCCGTGATATGGATCGCCAACCTATGTGTACTGTTCTCTTTCTGGAGGATAACAAGAAAACTCCCTAGCGGCTCTGGTCGCCTGCTCACAACACTCTATCCAGTTTTACACCTCCCCCCCTTGACGAAGTTGTGTCGAATATCTTCGGGCCGCTCCCGCACCTACTGGCAGCGAAAACCGAGCGGAGCCACCGTGTGAGGTGGGAATTCAGCGAGTCGGTGACAAGAAATGCTAGAGGTTGGACAAGAGGAGAGAATGGTTTACACTATCTGCACTACGATTCCAATATCTGCCCTGCCCTGCCCTGTTCCGCGTGGCCACGGGTCGATCTCATTCGAGATTAAAAGCGGCGATGGGATTGGAGTTTGCAGGCGGGGAGCGGCCATGCATCAACAAACAGCCAGTGGTCCTCCAAGTGAAAACGTTCCGGTTCTTTTGAGCAAACCCACCACCATCGATCAGAAAGTCCACAAGCACAAGCAAGGGGCAACGGTCGGAGATCCAGTTTGATTTATTTATTTATTTATTTATTTTGAGGAAACGGAGATCCAGTTTGATGATTGGCGTCGTGGGCGAGCGCGCGGTGCGGCGCCAGATATGCCAGCCCGTTTACGCCTGCAAAGCAGGAGTTGGAGGTTGGAAAGCATGGGGTTCTTGTCATCTTCTATCAGCAATGCTGGCCTATAGCCTGCTGCGGGGTAGTACTACTAGCCAAAGCCTGTAGAGCAACTCTGCCGCGCAGCAGCAGCTACAGCAGCAGGTGAGGCTAATAAAAAGCTTTGCTTTTCACATTGTCGCGTTTTGGACACAAATTGCTTTTGGAGCAGGCCTCCATGGAGGCCTTCAAATTCAAATTTCATCAAAATTCATATTCTTACGTTTCTAAAAATTTAAAAAAACACAGATCTGCATGAAGGCATAACACACATGTGTGTAATTTTTTTTTTGCGAAAAACACCTCAGATCTATTAATAGCAGTCTTCAGCGTTACAAAGCACCCCATAAAACAGGAAAATTACAACCGGGTTCCTGGGAGCCCGCCACACTGCACTCATTGACGCGGGCCGAGGACGCGCCGCCGCCGCCGCTCCCTCCTGGAGCCGGCGAGACCTTGGATCCTGCGGCCGGATTTGCTGCGGACGGGAAGTCGTCGGCCTCGGCTATGGCAGGCCCGCACGACGAATAGGCAAAGGGACGAAGAAACACCGAAGCACCACCAACGTCTCCCTCGCCGGCGAGCAAGGGAGAGGAAGATCTGAAGCCACTCCAGCATACCTTAGCAGCCCCACATCGTCGTTGGAGGAGACGGCGATGCGTCGACAGCTGGGCCCAAGGACTGGATCCCCACAACACGCGGTCGACAGCGTCGCCATGACGACCGCGCAGGGGAATTCCCACAGATCCATCGCCGCTGCGAAGAACACCGACGAGAGGGAGCATGGACCGGGGAGACAGAGAAGTCGAACGCGCCGTCGCCGCTCCCATGCGGGCGCCGCCACCGACCACACACACCCACGCCCTATTTACACCCCAAACGCACAGATCCGGGGTTCCCCCACCCTTCCACCGCCGGAGCGGACGGAGAAGGGGAGGGAAACCCACGGCGGCGCCGGGGAATCGGGAAGGAGACGAGGACGCCCTCCTTTCGCCTGTCTCAACTGTATGGGTATGTTTTGATATCCCCTGATAAAGTTAACCGATCCATACTCCACCTTCATAGCGTAGATCTACACGTCTAAGATGTCTATAACACATACATGTTATCCACGAATTATTATAATTATGTTACATGCAAGAAATATAACAATGTTTTAACTGTCTGAGACCGTGACCTTCTTATCAGTTTGCTTTTTCCGAAATAATACATATATGACTGTGATTTTGCAACTCTTTATCAGGTTAAATATACATACTATACAGAGATGTCACCAATGATCAAATCTCATGGATATATCCACCGGGTAGAACTAAAAGCAAAGTAAAATACATGTAATTAATTAGCATTAATAGATGTACATATATATTAATTATCATCCACTAGATCGATAGCCAGATCGACACATGCATGGCCAGAGTCACCAGAAACTGATATACACACTCACAGAGAGATCATAGATCTTCTGTTTGATTATACGGACACCAAACAACTAATAATGGAACGGCTTACACAGGCTGCATTACAAGTAGTAGTACAAAATACAGCTGTGCATGAGATAGTGCATTGATAAAGCGGGTTATTATTCTATTTCCATCTTGTGCGTCTGGATAAAAAAAATGGTCTGCTATGCAAGTGCTCATGCACATATGAACATTCTCTCTGAGCTCAGCAGTGATGAAAATTGTATAGCATAAATTAATAGCAATCATGTACGAAACTGTGTCAGTGTATATGCTACCATGCAGTTTCAGGCAAGAGTCAACACATCTATGCTTGTATAGTAGTACAATCAAAACGACTGCATCCCATATGGCCATACCCATACAACATCATGCCTTGATGTAAAAAATAATGTGAATTGCGATTCCTCTCTTTTTATCTTTTGCACATTATACGAGCTGGCAAATCCTTGGTTCTAGCTAGTGGCACCAATTCAGAAACTTATTGCACCACAAGGAAGGGAAAAAACCCATCAAGGCTAAAGAAAGGAATTTGTCATATGAGATCAAACGAGAGGTGATGAACGTAAGAAGGAGAAGAACACTTGAGGATCATAGCTTGAGCTCGAGATCCACGTCCTGTGGATCTTCGGAGTTCATACTTGTTGAATCAGCCGATCGGCTCCGGTCATGGTGCCCTCTCAGATGGGTAGATTCCTAGAAAAACAATTGGGTTGAGAATCACATGAGTCAAAGAGATAACTTTGCCGTGAATAATGCTCTTTTTGGTCAGCGATTCAATGTCTCCAAGAGAGACATACCTCTGATGCAAACAGTGGCAATGTGACACCAGGATGCGCGTAATGTGGTGGCCCGTAGATAGTGCTGCTGCTTGGTGATCTGGTTGGCAGGTATATGCAGATGTTGCAGTTGTTAGTTGGAGTTATAGCTTGTTATTCCAGGTAAATTCAAGGATTAATGAAGTTGGAGCTTGTTATTCCGGGTAAATTAAAGGATTAATGGAGTTGAGCGCAGTACCTGATGATGGGAGTCTGGAATTCACCATATCGTGCGTCTCCTCTCTCACCATATGCCATCTGTACAAGATAAAGCCGGAGATATCGTAAGAGATCTCGAAATATGTAGCTCACGTGCATATGGAGGACAAACAAGATACATACAGCGCGAAAGCTGGTGATAGAAAAAAAGATGTCAGAGAAAGTTTGATCATGTAGATTTTTCGTATCATGAAAACAGTACGGAGGAGATCCTTGTCAGAATAACTGCTTAGATAACGTGATAATGACGATATTTATGATCCAAGAGAAAATAAGTAGAAATTAATAACGAGCGAAGAAGAAATATAACGGGTAGAGCTAGCACACCTAACTGGAAACAAATCTCAAATTAGCTCAAGAATGATTGTTCGTTTTTGTTTTGAAAGAATTTAAAAGACAACTAGTTTCTTCACTGTTTATCAAGAAAGCTCAAAATCTCACTTCTTTGCTGAAAAGAAGATAAGTACTTGTTCACTCGCAAAAAAAGAAGATTACAGTACTTGTTTCTACTGCTTCCACACATATATACATGCATATAACGAGTACCTATATCAAGTTCTTCGTAATACCAATTAATTTCTTTCTAAAACAACATGAAGGGGAAAATATGACAGCCTACCCCAAAATTCGGATGGACCGGGAAGGGCGACGAGACGGCGGTAGCATGGAAGGGGGACGATGGGGACGAAGAAAGCGAGGACGTTGACGCCCGCGTATCCTCCTGCTTGACAGATCCATTTCAGAGGCGCAAGGAATCAGAAACGCCCAATCGTACAGAAATCGCATGCAAATCCATACACACAAAATATGCATATACACATATGTCGCTTCAGCTGCGTAAGATGTGTCTTCACTCACCAAATTGAGGCTGGCCGTTCTGTGGATCAAGCTGGGTGGCTGACCACCAATCGGATGGAAGTACTCAGCCATTTCGCTCTGTAACCTAATCTTCTCGAGCTGGGCCACGCCGAGCCCCCGCTGCGGCTGCTTCGGCTTGTCGGCGCCACTGCCGCTGCTCCCGCCGCCGCCTCTCTTGCCCTTCCTGGAGCCGGACGACCTGCCCCACCCCATGCTGTCCCCAAAGTTGTTCCCACTCATATCCCCGAAGAAAGACCTACTAGGAAGACTTGGAAGAACAAGATGAACAGGCTAGCTAGGAGGAGAGAGAGAGAGAGCTGATTGGATGATGCACACAGCCCTCTTTTAAAATGAAAGGGAGAGATCTCCTCGCAGGCCAATATATCCCAACTCTTTATTAAAAGGGAGACTTGCTCTCCCAAGCTTTTCTTGCCTCAAATTTTAAAATTACATCTAGTATTCTAGTGGCATGCCCATCTTTTGAATATAGTTAACACCATGCGCCCCAAAACCCTATCGCTTGAAATAAAATTCCAATTTTTTTTAAAGGGGGCAATGCATTTTAATTAGTTAGGTGGTGATCTCCTAGGATCTTTGCCATCAATTGTCTCCTTGGTTACTTATTAGTTAGGAGAGTAAGTTGCACGTAGATACTCTTCTTTAAGTCACTATTCAATACTACCACAACAAATATAGCAGGAAATCTGCTAATAAATAATTCGCTACAAATGTAAGATTTTTAAGCATGGAAAATCTGATGTTTTGGATGGTAATTATGTTGTTTGCGAGCATGGCAAATTTCTTCAGCAAGCATGGCAAATCTTCGACATACTCAGTTTTTGTCAGGATTTGCTATCCTTAAAGAAAATTAACATGCTCGTAACAACATAATTTGCCATTCGACGCATCAGATTTTCAGTACTTAAAGATCCGACATCAGATTTTTAACATTTTCTATAAAAAAAGCATTGGTTCTTGATAAATTTTCCTACGGACGTATCCCGGCGTGAACACAGGTAGAGGCAGTTTTTTGTCGACTCTTCGACCTCTTGGTATCATTTGGAATCAACAACAAAATAAGCAACGAGGAGCTAGCATAAAATACATCACTGCTATGAGGATGCAATAACGTCAAACTTGTAGCCTCTACTCTTGTGAACTTAAGCTCACCAGGCGGCACGCTACAGAAAAAATTGCAAAAGAGGGGAAATTAAATGAACTTAAGCTCTGGGCACGCTTCCAATCAGTGCAAGATCGATTAAACTGCACGTTTTTGCAGAGCAGAATCGTACTATGATAGTAGTAAGTACCCGACAGGATTCCCGGTTCTAGTTCTCACCTGGTGCTTCCCGATTCTCATTCTTTTTATTTTCCTTTTATCTGGGAGGGGTACAAGGAACAAAAAACATTAGCCAGGGCTTCCTCTGTTTCAGAATACAAGGTGTATTGATTATTATGTAAATCAAAATTTTGCTGTTAGACAAAGATTATAAAATAAAATATCGACGTCTACAATACCAAATAAATAAAATATGAAAATACTTTTCATGATGGATCTAATTATACAAATTTGGTAGGGCAAATATTGTTTTTTTTTTCTATAAACTTGGTCAGAGAGGCACATGTTTGACTTTTGGAAAAACTAAAAGCATCTAGCCGGGCTCCCCAAACACCTCATAACGCCCGGACGGAGGTCTCGGTCATTGACCGGTGAAAAACACAACTCAGACGGGTTTCTCATACCGATCCTAAACGTCCGGGCTGACCGACATCTCTCATATTCCGCTCATACCTGAGCCGGATATGGGGATGCACAAGCACGCCCGGTTGCATCCTTCACGTCGGATCCGACAGGCAGGACCCATCGCAAATTGCACCCCCCTCCGGGCCTTGCTGGACTAGCCATTTTTCTCTCCCCTCTTCTCCCTCGGGTGCTGGCCTCCCCTAGCCCCGCCACCATACCGTACCTCAACGCCGCCAATAGCACCGAAAAACTCCTCCCCTCCAGTCTCGTCGCCATGGACACTGTCGCCGGCTTTGGACGCCGTCGTGGCGTGTTCGACTACTCTTGGACTGCACCTTGTCCTCTATGTGTTGGACACATTGTTCGACTAGTTTTGTAGATAAAATGATGGATTCAGATGGTTTCGTCGGATGAGGAGTATGGATCTACGGAGCTTGATGAATTAATTAAAAAACAGTTCTTCGACTCATCGGATTCAGACGAAGAAGCAGAGATGATAATGATCATGAGCATCCAACAGTAAATTGACCGGGAGGTGGAGCACATCCCGAACTTCAAGCATTTGATCAAAGAGAGAAGAGTTCTAAACCACGACAGTGTGTCTGGACCACGTCTGTGCTAGAAGGAGTACTTTGATCTTGTACTAACATTGTAGATGCACGAGAATCTTCGAAATTATCAGGCGCACATGCAATTATTTAATGGTCTTGTGGTGCATATGTGGACCCACAATGGAAACCAGTAAATTGTTCACTTAAAACAAATTTTATGTTTGAACTATATACTTTCGTTACGAACAAATGTTACTTATGTATGATATTTACGTGTACGATGGACTTGCATGGATTGCATGAATTTATAGGTTTCAATTTTAAAAGTATGGTTGCCCGACAGGCAATATGAGAGGTCGTCTGGCATTGTCCGTGGTCATGCTCGTGCGCTTTCGCGAACGTTTTGATGGCCGGATTTGTCAAGTCTAAATATAGATACTCTAATACACCTTATACTTTAAAGGAACAAGATAGGTGTCGGTCGGCCCGTCCAAATTTATGTCGTCCGATTTAACCATTTCTAACCGTCAAATTGGGTTCCCTCGTTTCCCCTTTCATCAACGCACACGAGCTGAAAAGGAAAATCTTCCGTGTTCGCCGGCCGCCACGCTCGCACAACTCCGCGTTTGTTCCCCTCGCCGCCCATGCTCGTCGGTGAACTCGCACTCGCTCTTTGCCGCTCGTGTTCTTCTGCCATTGATGACTGCAACACCCGCCAGCCGGTTTGAGCGTGCGGGTACCGTGGTTGCAGTATCCCTGTGTCACCGCCTCTTCTCGTCACCGTTGTTCGTCTCACACCATCATGTTCTTCAGCAAAACAAAACTTCAGTGGTTGCTGACCGTAGCAAAAAACATGCCCGTTGTAGCAAAAAATATCACCAAATCTAGCAAAAAACGCTGAGAAGGGAAGGAGGTGGTCAGAGCTGTGTGGCCTAGGAAAGCTGCACGTGGCTTGTCTCTACCCCCTCCGATCGCGCGTGATCGCACGGTGCACGCGACGAGTGCAACGCTTGGCCGGTCGGCTGGCCTGCATGACATCTCTACGAACGGGATTTTTTTTCAAAACTATGA
>CBMN010154556.1:0-11387 GCA_000582825.1 Hordeum pubiflorum | reverse complement strand
ATATCATCATACTGGAGTACATGTATTTGTGTCAATTGTTGATATATGATATCATCCGTGTATTTTCTGCAAACCTCCATGGTGAGGTATGTGTTGGCCTATTGACCTTACCTCAATGTAGATCGAATGGGCAAGCCATTTTGTTACTTTAATTTGGATCCTGACTTTCCTCAAATAAATTACCAAAAAATTCCGCAGCAACGCGCGGGGCATCATCTAGTTCACTTATACATGGGATCCCTTAAAAAAACTTACACGTGGGTCCCCCTTGGAAAAACTTACACATGGGTCCTCCTTGGAAAAACTTACATGTGGGTCCCGGGGAAACCGCAGGAGGGGACCACCCGTCGGCCTCCCCAGAGGCTGAAACGCAGCCCAGCACTACAATAATCGTGCAGCCAGCCTCCTTCCTACTCGCTCCCCTTGCGCTCCTCCTCCTATCCCCCGTGGCCCGCGCCTCGCTGCGCTCCTCCCGCCGTCGCGCCTCCTTCTCCACGGCCGCCCAAACCCTAGTCCAATCCCATTGCAACCACCGCCGCCGCTCCCTCATCCGTACCGCAAAACCGAGGCCTAGCCCGCCGTGGCAGCGACCAGCTCGTAAGGCGCTGCACCAAGTAGCTAGGGTTTTGGCCGCCCCGGGCCATGGAATTCGAGGCGGACGGCGCCCGGTGGCCGGAGCCGCGAGGCGGCACTGCCGAGGCGCCGCCGCCGCCGCAGGAGCGCGGCGAGGTCCCCTCTCCCCGCTTCGATTCGTCGCGTGCCCTAAGGTGAGCGCCGGGGCCCTATCCCCTTACCTGACACATGGAATACCCACGCACGATGAATGATTTTCTAGGTTTACTTTGGCTATGTTCACGATTTTGCTTTTTTAGTTTGCTTAGAGCCCATGTAAATCAACTTGCTGGGAAAGTTGTCGTAGTATCTACTAGTAGATGCATGCGAGCTTAGCTCTGCTCTCCCCAGAGGGGTACATCGCTCTTCTCCGAGAATTTCACGAGCAAGCGAATTAGCAAGTTGTGATCTTTATTAGCAGGGCTGATGGTCTCTTAATCTCCAGGGAATTAGTAGTTCTCATGTTGGAGCCTATAACCGGCTGTAATTACAAACATGAAATGCATCCGTTTGAATTTCGGCAATACCATGAGAACATGTATTTGGTTTCACATGAATAAAAATGATACCACAACTCTTTCTTTGACAAAATAATATTATTATAACAAGATGGAGCAATGCCGGACAATGCTGTTTGCCGTACCTTTTTGTCAGTAATTATATTGAAGGTCAAGACCCTGGACTGGTAAATAAAGAGGAAGAATCGAGGGTTGTGGAATATGCACATAATCAGTTGCCCATTTGAATAATCTATAGGGCCTTGATGAGGGTTGTCTTTAGGGCCTCGGTGAGATTCTTTTTGTCAAAACGGAGTCGTATTAGGTGCATTCGTGTTTAGATGGATATATTATTTTTATGCCAGGGCATAGAGGTGTTCATTCATCCAATATAGATTATTTGCTGATAGCTTATTTTTCTTGATTCATGGTTTTTATTGTATGATGAACCTTTCACTTTATGGTTCTCCGGTGGTCAAGAAGAATATATAATGCTTAACTCTGTCCCCTGATTATTACTTTTAAGAAATTATTTCAGTGGCACTCATGGAACTATTTTGCCCTTACAGATTGCTGAGAGAGCTGGACAGAAATGTAACAGAAGATTTGGTTGTGCTGATGCCAAACTTGCTGTCATTTTTGAAACATGACGATCCTGCAGTTGTTAAGCAATCTATAGCTAGTGGGACAAATTTATTTGCTGCTGTATTGGAAGAGATGACACTTCAGGTCTATTTTGTAAAACAATATTTATCAATGAGTAAATCCTCTGTCGTAACTACTACCTGCTGTGGTGTTGCTGTTGTTTGATGAGGTTATTTTATTTGCTTCCCCTAATTCTTTTGGCCTGTTGGGATTGTGTAAACAATTTACTGAGTGAAAACTACGCCAAAAGAACCTGACATAAAATGATTTTGTACAAAGAGGGGCTTACTACCTCCATGAAAAGAAAATACAGCCTAAACGTTAACCAATTAGAGACTTGACTAGTGCATTCCTGTGGTATCCATGATCATCTTCATTCACTGACTTGAACCATAAGAAATTTATATCAGTAAGTATTTTGTCTTCATGAAATCTGATTCTATAAGCTGAAAGAAACTTCTGGAAAAATGATATCCATTAGATACTTTACATATTAGACATGCACTTTGTACCGATGTATTAAAAGTTATTCTGCAACCTAATGGAATTTTCTGCAAACACCAGAGCTTCATATAATCAAGAACAAAACAAAGCTTCTTTCATCAGTCATAAACTAATTTAACTACTGCATCATATATAACTGTCTTAGGTTTGGTTTGATATGTATTTGTCTAAACTAATTACGAATGATGGCTTTACCGTTAATATAGATCAAGGAGGCAATTTACCTGTAGGTAGAGTAGATCAAAGAAAACTCGTGACCTCCTTTCCTTATTTTATGTTTGTTTTGAGAATAAAGATGTTTGTTTGGATTGTATGTTGCTGAGGTTTCCAGATGTTTCCTGTCTGCATCTCTTTTGTTACTTATTGATCCTTAAATGTTTGTAACTTGCTAAGGATAACTTTATTTTTCTCCGTACTCTTAGCACTCACTTTTTACTTGAATGCTAAATCTAGGTCAACGAGTGTGGAAGAGTTGATGCTTGGCTTGAAGAGATGTGGGCTTGGATGAACCAGTTCAAGGATGCATTATGTGTTATGATGCATGAGGTTAGTTTAATAGTAGTTATTGCTGATTTAGCTTTTTAATTTCAATAATGTCATGAAACTGTTGCTGTTGTGTTGTCATATTTGCGACCAGTATTTAGCACACCATGGATTTAGCAGTGAATCCTGTGTATCATATTCATGTTGACATGTAGCGCCTTTATTGTACCGTCCCAATCTTTTAGTTTAAATCCTTGGACGGGATTTTGCGCCATGGTGTTTATGAGAATAATGACATTTGAAATGACAGTCATCGCAGTAATTTCTGCATTTCTAGTTAACTTACTGGCTAATAGTATTATTTCTCTGACATTTAACAGCCTGTTCCTGTTGCATCTAAACTACTCGCTGTGAAGTTCATTGAAACATGGATCTTGTGCCTCACACCTCAACCCAACAGTGACCGGATGCAGCCAATTGAAGGTATCATTTACCCGATTCATGATCACAATTAAACGGGCCATATTGTGAATGTTCTTTCAAACTAACCAAGCACATCTTCACTCTACAAACAGGAAAGAATCGGAGGTTTGATGCTTCACGATTAGCTAAATTTCACCCTAGCCTTGATCCCGTTGTTCTGGAAGCTGATGCAAACAGGGCTTTCATCATCCTTGTGGATATTGTGCAATCAGCTTTTGCTCATCGAGGATCCTTCCTAGTTGGCACCATTAATTCGTAAGTATTTCTACCAGTTGTATTGCCTAAGTGAAGTGGAAGCTGTTCATTTACCCCCATCTCCAGCTTTCTCTCTTTTCACTACTCCCTTGATATGTTTGGACCACATGTTTGTCCTGAATTCTGAATCGCATGTAACATTATCATAACTGATGTAGCCATTTTAGTGGTGTCCTACTCTTTTCACCCCATATTCCCATAATGAAGATCTATATATGTCGAAGTTGTTCGTCTCACCCCCATCACCAGCCTGCCCTCTTTTCACCTGTTCCCTCCATGGATGAATATTTGATAGTATCTGCCATGTTGTTTGCTAATTAGTTTATTTAATTCATGCCATCAATTTTTGATATTGTTTCCGACTTACCCACATGTTTACTCTGATTGCTGAATTTGTATGAAATTGTCATAATTCTAAGGCTAGCGACTTTACTCATGTCCTACTCTTTCAACTCCATATTTACTGTACATGTGCTTTGTGATATAACCATATTTGTTATTATCAGAAATTTAAGTTCTTGGTTACATGTCAGTCTTGCAGCTATTGGAAAGAGTAGGCCGGTTTACTATGACCGTGCCCTTTCAGTGTTGTTTGGGTTTGACCCTAATTTGGAGACTTCAAAAGGTGCTCATTCAGCAAGCCTGAAATATTCCCTGAAAACAGCTTTTTTAGGGTTTCTACGAAGTCCTTGCCAGGCAATGCTTGAGGTGAGCCATGTCTTCTTCTACCATTTTTTGAAGACCTTATTTAGCCATGTCTTCCTCTACCATTTTTTGAAATTAAAGTACAAAAATACTTATGTCGGTTATGCATTTTTTTTTCTTTCTGACTGCCAATGTTACAGTTTTTACTTGTTGATCTAGTTGAGGTAGTGTTGATAAACTATTCAGAGTTGAACAAACACAATTCATATCAAGTCATCTGATGCAGCTAAACGGATGTACAACTATTATGGTTGATTATGAGAAAAATCTTGCTTTCAGTGCACATTCCATCTCATGTTGTCATGCATGAAGGCCACACTTGACATATTCAGTCAATGTATTTTGTTTTTAAACTGTTTGAGCTGTATCTGCTCTAATTGTAAAATTGGTAGTTGCTTCCTGTCTAGGGGCTTGTTCTTTGTCATATGGATTGCTACATACGAAAACTTGAAGTTTATTAGCTTTAGGTTTATCTACATGATTACATCCTATTTTCCTTGATGGATATTGCCGAGCTCCTACTTGTTAAAAACAATGATAATGCTCTCATGACTCACGTGTGCGCTAGAAAAGTTTGGTTAGCATTTCATAGGATTTTTAATATTCACACATATGTAGCTTGTCACTTCTTCGCTGCATCTGTTTATAGGATGGACTAGATTTTATTTGCTTTCTTCTGAGACGTGCCTTGATTTCTTTGGAGCGTTTATACATGATTTTGCCACTGTTTCCCTGAATTACTCATCATATTTGTGTAGGATTTGTACATATATGTTTACCCTATATTGTTTTCTTAATATTTTTGCCGAACTTAATTCGTCCCGGAATTGTTATTTTGTTTGTTTTATATTACTTCTCAAGTTAACCGTAGCCCATTTTCTCTGGACAGTCCAAGGACGTTCTAGTAAAGCGCCTTCGAGCTCTGAGCCCAGGTGAAGCAACAGAACAAGTTATTAGGCAGGCAGAGAAGATGTCTAGAAATATAGAGCGCGCTTGTCGTACTAACAAGGTATATATCTGAATGATTATGTGGTTGGTATTGATGGATTTGGCACGTCTTCTTTTGAAGTTTATTATAGGCTTCTTTCGATGAGTTTTATTGTGTTCTCATATTAATAGGATGAGCATCCAACATGGGAGATGTCGTACGGCGATGTGAATCGAAAGAATCCTGCTGGCAGATCAAGTGACACTCTTGCTATGGCCGAGGGCATAGCTAAGAGAGCAAGATTTGATAGCTCCGCAGCTTCGAATCAGCTAGTTCAGGGAATACCTGATTATTCTGACACGAAGAATGAAAATGACGCCAATATGGGTCATTCCTCTGACCCATCTCTCTTGAGCACTGATGTATCTCCTGTTGAGAAGATGATTGAAATGATAGGCGCTTTACTTGCTGAAGGGGAAAGAGGAGCTGAATCCCTTGGTATTCTCATCTCATCAGTAGAGTCAGACGTCATGGCAGACATTGTAATTGAAACAATGAAGCATTTACCTGAATCACCATTTCCATTAGCTAGAAATAAGAGTGTCCCTCAACCAAATTTGCAATCCCCCTCCAATCCCTTACCAGAGAACTTACCGGGCAATCTGCACTCTTTGCCCTTTACGGCACAATCAGTACCATCGGCAGATGGAGCAGGCATTTCACCACCTGAGGTCCTTGCCATGCCTGGTGTTTCCGATTCAAAGCGTGACCCAAGAAGAGTACGATCTATCTTTACTTGAAATTTTATGAAGTCACAGAAGTTCCTATTGTGAAAATGTATGTGTTGCAGGATCCTCGTCGCCTTGATCCACGGCGAACAGTTGCACCTGCTGCTACTAGTCCCATACAGATGACGGTGGAAATTACCAGTGTGCATCAGACAAATTCTTTGTCAAATACACCTTCTCCTCTTCCCGGGAAGATTGAAAAATGTGCAGATTATTCAGGAGACCCACCAAAAATTGAAGATGAGGAGCATCCATCTTCGAAGCCTCACCAGGCAGTGGACAAAGAGAGATCTGAGTTTTTGGATGATGCCACAGAACCAGAGACAAATTTTGAAGTGCACCCACCGGTGGAAGCCGAATTTCCTTCTTCTGATGTCAATGAAGAGATGAACAATCCCTTGACACCAGAAGCTATTTCAAACAACGGATATGATAGTATGGATTTCGATGTCGATCCTTTTTCACCAGTCTCCAAGACATCCACACCAGAGGATACTAATCATGAGTTGCCACTTCTTCCATCTCATTTGGAATTAAGTGACAGTGAGAAAATCTCATTGCACAAATTAACTGTTAGCCGGATAATTGATGATTACAAGAAAAATAGCCTCAATACAAGATTTTCCTTGCTTGCCCATTTGGTTGCTCAGGTATTCATTTGGTATTATAATAGTATCTGTGGCCCTATTTATTTGTTCCCAAACTCATTTTCCGTAGGCCAAATGCGTAACACTTCCAGTTTGTAGTTTACTTTGCTAGAGTTCTTCCAGATTACCGGTGTTAATATTGATAATTTATATGCTCGTTCTGCCAGAAGTTATATTTTCTGATTTTCACCATCTGTAACTTGACAGAGTACTGCCGATGACAATATTATGGATTTGATTCAGAGGCACATTATCTTCCATTATCATGATCAGAAGGTACTTTATCGTGGTGCTCTATATCTTTATTTATTCTGTGTCGTCTTCAGCTTGCATACAGTTGTTGTGCCCACCTTCAGGTTGTGATTATGCTGGTACCTCAAGCTTTTACACAATATAAGCTGATCTTGAACACATTGTGCTGTATTTGAGCTGGTTTGGCTTGTGTATTTTCTGATTATAGTTCCCATTTCTCAAACAGAACACGAGTCATCAACTCATCATAATCTACCACACTGTATATTAAGTAGTAATTTATGCATGATTCTCACTTCTGTAGCATGTATTTCTCCCAGGGGCACGAACTGGCTATGCATGTGCTGTATCAGCTGCAGTGTGTCAATGTTGCTGATGCACCAGAAAGTTCTATATCTACTTCTGAACATTACGAGAAGTTCTTTATATCACTTGTAAGTTAGCACATGCTATTCAGACATCTGTTCATTGTCTTCCAGCTGAAAGGTGAACTTACATGCCAATTTTTTCCGTTATGTACTCAGGCAAGGTCGTTGATTGACTCGCTACCTGCTTCAGATAAATCTTTCAGTAAACTTCTATGTGATGCCCCATGTTTACCTGAGTCGCTGTTTAGATTCCTTGAGGGTCTTTGCATGTCACAAGGCAACAACCAACAAACAAAGGACAGTGAGGGTGACCGTGTCACTCAAGGCCTGGGAACAGTATGGAGTCTTATTTTAGTGCGGCCTCCACTGCGGCAAGCTTGCTTGGATATTGTTCTGAAGGTTTGTAATGTTCCCTTTTCAACTGGTATGAATGGCATTTGCAAATTTGTAATTTCTCCGAGTTAGTATAATAAATAAAGAAAATATTGATTATTTGAGTTAAAGGGCCTGCTTCTGTTATTCGTGGCTTTGCTATTCTGGTGTCGAGTTCACTAAGTTATTTGGTCATCGACTCTGTAATACCCCTATGTATTCTAAGATCAAACATTCAATATTTCATGATTTAATTAGTATGTTAGCATAGCTTTGATTCGTGACACTATAAATCTGAGTTCACAATAATGACATGTTCTGATGCTGCTGGTGTCACATTATTTATCATCTTGAACTATGCCTTATTGTTACGAATTTGCAGTGTGCTATTCACTCTCAAGATGAAGTCAGAGGAAAGGCGGTTAGATTGGTAGGCAGCAGCATCCATTAACTGTTACTTTTTTTTATATATATAATACTGCACTCCATAATGTTGATACATTTATATTTCTTAGGTTGCGAAAAAGCTCTATGATCTAACGTATGCATCAGAAAAAGTTGAGCAGTTTGCCACGGACAGTCTTCTGGCAATTGCTAATAAGCATGGTGTGGAGACAGATGTTAACCTCACAACCTCAAAAGAATCTACATCTGAGGTAATTCTTGATGATTGGGATCCTTGTTATGGTTACTCCCTCCAGTCCATATTACTTGTTGCTCAAATGAATGTATCCAAACGTATTTCAGTGCTAGATACATNNNTTTGAGCGACAAGTAATATGGATCGTAGGGAGTAGCATTGAGTACTCTAGTATGCACTCAGCACTCATCTTCTCCCATAGGAATGAAAAATAGATGCTGATTATCCGACTTGTTTGGTTATTGAATCCAATAGCAAGAAATGTGCTTTAGGGTTTTATCCATTTAGCTTCTTCTGTCAGAACTGCAGTTCCTTTATATGCATGAAGGTCACGGCATCATCCACCTTATCATTGCCTAATTGGCTAGGTGCTGGAAATACCATGGCAGTGTTCCTTGATTTGCCAAGTTTGAGGAGACTGTATGGATATGCCTTGTACTTTTCCATCCAAAATGCTGCATGTTGATAAAGCAACATGAATAAGTTGTTGTGGTATGTCTGACTAGCTGAACACTGTTTTGTTATAAGTGCATTGCCTACCTTTCCCCGTCAGCTTGAGCTTTTGGGTGAATTGGCTGGTGCATGCAATCGCAGTCCACTTTCGGTCCACACTTAGGCCCGAGGTAGCCACATGTGAGGGTGAGTGTTGAAGTATAAGTGTCACCTTTACTCATCAGCTTGAGCTTTTGGGTTAGTGTATGGCTTCTCACACTTGGCCACAAGTAGACGTGGCGAGTTTGGTAGGTAACACCCCTCTCATCTTCTCCAGAGGGCGATACAGTGTCTTATATGATCTATGTACTGTATTTTGGCTGAATGTTTGAATAGTACATGGCTTTTATGTAACAGGTTGAAGTAAGCAGCCAGGAAGCTTCAGTTAGTGGTTCCCAGATTTCAGATGCTGGACCTTCTGAAAGTGGATCTACTAAGACCTCTCTGGTTTCACCTAAACAATCAGCAATATCGGTATCCGAGGCCAAACGCCACACTTCATTATTTTTTGCACTTTGCACAAAGGTATCCTCACGAGCATACTTTATTGCGTCTTGTGTATTTTGTCTGGAGAGGTACTAAAATCTTTTTGCCTTGTTCCAGAGACCCACTCTTCTTCAACAGCTGTTCAATGTTTATGGAGGGTCTCCAAAAGTTGTGAAGCAGGTTTTATTTTTAACTTGTGTTGTGAAGTTTAAAGTATTTAAAAATTGACTACTGAATTACTTGCCGCACATTTTGGTACGAAATTGTGCAGTGTATCCATTGGCATATGCCCACTCTTGTAAGAAATCTGGGATCCTCGTGTCCTGAGATGCTGGACATTATTCATAATCCACCTGATGGCAGTGAAGAACTTGTTACTATGGTATTACAATTTATCTCTGACTTCTCTTTGTACATTATTGTGAAACATAGAAGTTGATTATGCGTTTTCCTTCATTCTATTCTCAAAGATACTGCAAACACTGACCGAAGAATCAAATCCTTCAGCCAACCTGGTCGTGGCTGTTAAACATCTGTATGAGACCAAGCTGAAGGTTTGTATACCTTTTGCTTACATTGCGTACTACCTCCCAAACTCTGGTTTGTGCCCTTTTGGTAGAGCAGCACTGAAATTTGTATTTTTTTCTGGCAGGATGCGTCTATTCTCATTCCATTGCTATCCTCATTTCCGAAGGAAGAGGTATTGATTCTGTTTTTTTATATGTATTATGATGTCTAGATCTTTACTAGCTCAGAAGCAGAAATGCTGTCACTGGCATGCTAATATTTGTAAGAGCTTGTATGCTCTGCACAATCTGGACCAATCATTGAATCGGCATGGCAGCAACTTAATTGGGACACGTTATATAATTAACAAGGCAAAATTTGGGTATTTAGAGACTAATAACCTAATATCAGCACACACAAGCACACTCCAGGCATAACATTAGTTTTGAGAAAAAAGATGCAATGATTGGTCGCTGTGGTCACAATGGTTCATATGTATGCAGTTTTTGCACTTCATGCAGACTCAATAAACTATACATTAATTCAGGAGCACCAACTGTGATCACTTAGTCTATTTTATTTAAATACTTGGAATATCTTTAAATAAGAGTGATTTTTTTTTTGGAGTATCACATGTTTCGGGAATGAAACATTATTTTGCAGCTCGTAATAAATGCATGTTATAAAGTCATTTTGAAATTCTCAGAGGATGCCATGTAGGGTGGTCCTTTTTTTGTGAGTATAGTTTATTATCTACATCTTTTTTTGTATCTGTTGCACTTTCACACTATGGTTCTCATGATCATGGAATTTTTTATTCTTTAAAATCTTCATTTAGTAGCATATTTATTGATTTCCTTTGTTTTTTGTGGTCTCAGGTGCTGCCCATATTTCCGAGACTAGTTGATCTCCCACCTGACAGGTTCCAAGATGCACTTGCTCGGATATTGCAGGTTTTTCATCTGGCTTATTAGCCACTCCATTAGTGGCTATTGCATTTGTATATGATGGCATTTCATAAAAGGATGTTCGGTAGAGGCCTATTTTGGAATATGTTGAGACCAACATGGCTGCCACCTGTCACAATTGATCTCGGAATCACCGTAAATAAATTTTGTCATATGAAATGCCTGCATACATCTTGCCTCTTGATTTCATAAAATTTGAAGTTCAGACAGCAATGAAATCTGTTTAAAATTCTCTTTCTTAATAAGCTTCATCTTAATTTCCCCTAATTTTAATTTGTAGTTTGTATGATTACTCCAGTATGCATTTTCTGTATTCAGTACCAATATTAAGATTATCTTTGCTTGTTGTAAATAATTGTTTCAGTGCTAGGTTCTGCTTGGCTAGGAATGCATATGAGGTGGGTTCACTGGCCCTGAAAGATTCAGTGATAAATATAACGTGCTGGCTGGAGAATGTTTCGGTCAAGATGGATCATAAAAGTATAAAACCATGTCAGCTATTGGGTGAACTGGGCTAAACCCCACCCCATTTAGGGTGCCGTCTTATCTGGACATCTCCTAGGAATTGTAGATGGCACAATTCTACAAGGGGCTCAAGATGGGAGCCGTCTCATTTATTTTCCCCTACTAACGACCTAATTCAACTGCTAATGGGGATTTTTCATGGGCTCCTCTTTACAACCTGTCACTCGGTACGGGTGAAAGATTGAGGTAGATTAAGGTCTACCGACTAGGGGGCGGTGGCCAGGGGGGTG
>CBMN010154411.1:0-10999 GCA_000582825.1 Hordeum pubiflorum | reverse complement strand
CACCTCTGAGATACCAAGCTGACAGACATCTTAAGATTGACAAAGTCACCGCAAACGTCTTCGTAGTCGACGTTGATGCCCACATACATGCATACACGCTCATCACTATGAACGTACACACGCACATCATACCTCTATGAGCACCTCCGAAATACTGAACCGACACAACAACTTGAGATTGACAAAGTCATCACAAATGTCTTTGTAGTCGACGTTGATGTCTACGTACGCACAGAACACTTCACTAGCTGATACGTCTTTGGTTCATTACAGGTTTTTTCTTTCGCGTTTTTTCTACTAATTTTTTAACATATAATGCAACGTAAATGCCCACGTACATATACATACAAACACAATACTACGTAAATGCCCACATACACGTATATACACTCATCTTTGTGAGTGTATATATGCATATTCCACATCTATGAGCACCTCTGAGATACCAAGCTGACAGACATCTTAAGATTGACAAAGTCACCGCAAACGTCTTCGTAGTCGACGTTGATGCCCACATACATGCATACACGCTCATCACTATGAACGCACACATGCACATCATACCTCTATGAGCACCTCCGAAATACTGAACCGACACAACATCTTGAGATTGACAAATCACCGCATACATCTTCGTACTCAATGTTGATGTCCACGTACACACAGAACACTTCATTAACTGACACGTGTTTGGTTTATTACAGGTTTTTCCCCAGCTACTGATTTTTTTAACAAAGTACAACGTAAATGCCCACATACACATACAGACAAACACAATATTACGTAAATGCCCACATACACATATATACACTCACCTCACCTCTGTGAGTGTATATGCGCATATCCTCTACGAGAACCTCTGAGATACCAAGCTGGCACACATTTTAAGATTGACAAAGTCATCGCAGACGTCTTCGTAGTCGACGTTGATGCCCACATACATGCATACACACTCATCACTATGAACGCGCACACGCACACCGTAGCTCTATGAGCACCTCCAAAATACTGAGCCGACACAACATCTTGAGATTGACAAAGTCACCGCAAATGTCTTTGTAGTCGATGTTGATGTCCACGTACACACACATAAACTCACCCCTGTGGACGTGCACGCTAATACCCTACCTCTGTTAGCACTTATGAGATATTGAGCTGACACAATATATTGAGAGGTCACCGCAGGTGCCTTCTTAGTTGACGTTGATGCACATGTACACACATACAGTTACCCCTATAAAAGCACGCATACCCTACATCTATGAGCACCTTCGAGATACTGACTCTGAGACGACACAACATCTGGAGATTGACGAAGTCACCATAAGCACCTTCTTAGTTGACGGAAACGTCTCCTCCCACTGAACAAATATTGCTGAAAATCCTGAAGTTAATCCATTTAAAAGCGAGCACCCCTAATATAGGACTTGAACAAGAAGCCCAGTTCATGCTACGGGGGCTTCGTACTTGGGAGTAGCTATTTGAAATTTTTTAGTAAATAAGAAAAAGGTATGTACTATCACAACTGGAGAGTCAAACCATCTGTCTTACTATAATGTTACTAAAATCTCACTGTTTTAGTGTGTCAATCTTCTATTTCACATTTGCTTATGATAGCTTAGCCTATAAATAAACTATTGCACTTCACTGGATTTTCTTTTACATTAGCAAATTGTGTCATCTAGCAAATGTAATCTACCCCATAATGTTCAACCAGATGTACTTTATACTCATCCAGCATGTGTACCGTGTTGTCCTTACAATTCTTAAGTAGCAACAGAATAATTGTATAAGTCAAGAGCACTGCCGCGCCTTCACCCACTAGTATATATTTTTGTATCAAGCAAAGAGGTGCTTTTGGTTGTGAACTAATTTAAAACCACAGTTTGGTCGTTGACGACTCCAGAGAGAAGCATGCATTGTGGTTCATCTCTTCTTCTTTTTTTGCAACTATGCTTGTGGTTCATCTGATGGGCTCAGAAAGTTACCTAATCAATTTTTGCCGTGCTGCCAAAACAATATATACCGACCTGGAGACGTCTACGTGGCATCAACAGAAGGCATGATATATGTTGTACGTCGATATATCCACCCAACAGTAAACAACAAAAAAGCTCTTTTTGAGCAGAAGCACATGCTAATAATGCAGGTGTGCATCTTTGGCATATGCGCATACAATAGTGAAGTTGAACTTTCGTGTTATTTATTTCGTTTTGCATCCCTACCCCCACCCTAAACATTGGGACTTATCGTAGGCAGGTGCAGAAAATAATTAACTCATATATGGCTTCATCATTATTTTTAAGAAAATTCGAAGCACCTTCACGTATTTATTTCTGTTTGATCAATCTCAACATTTTGTTTATATACATATAGTCATAGTTAAGGAAGTTCGTCAATGCAATCTACGATGTCATATATTTTGGAGTGGAGGTGGTAATTATTGGTAATGTTATGTTAATGAATCATCAAACACCGGCTCTGATCCACGGTATTTTTTTGCAAATTTGTTTCTAGACCAGATCAACGTAGTTGACATGCTGGTGATATTATGCCGCTTCTTTGATGGTATGGTTTTAAGTTGTTTAATCTATCTATCTATTAGTTAATTTGACATGCTGGTGAGAGGAAGGATGCTCTAACAGATCACATATCCAGAGTTGCTCTTCGCATGGAATATATGTTTGGATGCCCTAGAATCAGTTGGTTCTGCCCTATCTATCCTTGTTTGCATCGGTACATACAATAATGTAGAAGTAGAACAGTGTAAAGATATAAGTAAGCTTCACTTACAAACATTGATCGGAATTTTAGTACTTGTTTAAAGGAGTCTGATATGTTTTATGCTGGTATATAAGATAGTTAGCTAAAGGTTGATTTGGCGCCTTTAATTAACTGTCAGCAACGACCATGTTCCATTAATTAGTAGCATAAGGCTGGTCATAATGGAAGGTATCATGTAATAATATCATGCATATAATACTAGTGTAAAATACCGCCTGTAATATCCCATCGAAGATGGTTATTTTTTGATTGAAACTATCAGAGGCAGTTAGTATTCTGTAACCTCCTCAAGTAAAACATCGAGGAAGTCGGTATTATGAAACCGCCTCTAGTACTCCTACCACTACTCTCGTAAGAGTATATATGCCATTTGCTGGCGGCCTAGGTTAGCCCAATAGAAATGTAGATCGAACATGCCAGAACGCAACAGTGTGTGTGATCGTTTAGTCTCCTCCTCCGTCCCCACGTATCAACTCAAGCGTCAGGCAAACTTTGCAACGACGCACTCGCCAGCCGCCGACGATCAGCGCGTGAATACTATTGCCGGCAGGCGGCAGGGCACCTTGCCACACGCTTCACACATGAAGCAAGCAAGGAGGTACTTATACTACTACATACTACTCCCTCCGTTCCATAATGTAAGACGTTTTTGTAAGCTGAACGGAAGGAGTAGCATACATGCTGCGGTAATGCGTATTGCCCTAGTTCGTAAAAGGGAATTAGGCATCTTATTTTATCTTTTATTCCTGTTTAACATTTTAGCTATACTTTTGCTAGTTAAACAATAAGGGGAAACAATATAATAGATTTTTTTTTCTTACCATAATTCTTTCAACTTCGAATTCCATCTTTTTTTTAGAAACATTGTAGATTAACGAATTCACCACAAACACCTCGCTACCGACAGGAACGTTGCCTCACGCTGAAAAATATTCCGCCTTCATAAGACATCAGATCGTCAAACCTGAGATTTGATCGTTGGTGGACTGGGATACCACTACACTCACGACCATTAAATCACAGGTTGATTCTCTCAAATCCTCATGTCTAGTGCCGAAAATTCAAAATCCAACCAACCACAAGCCACTGAAGAGAATATCACCAATGACAATCCTAGTCGGGGTGATGTAAAAAATTCATGATGAAAATACTATGCTCGTAATTGTTGCCCGACACTGAAAGAATTTTTGTTTGACTTATTTTACCGAGAATACCACGGCCACCCATTCCTCACGGAACTAAACACTGGAGTAGAATCGGCACCCATCTTAGAAATCCCAAAATTTTAGTTTTTTTAATTTAATATTTATATAGGGGTGTGTGTGGCACAAGAGCCACAAATTCTCATCCAATATTTCCAAAAACTGGAACAGAAATTATAGTAGTGCATTACAAACGAGTCAATTGGAATATCCCATGCTTGTCGCGGCTTGGTTCCAAAGCTCAATGAAGTGTGTGTTTCTACCCGCAAAAAAGAAGTGTGTATTTGTACGCAATCATACATAATTGCATGTTTCCCTTGTAATTTTCTGTTTAAATTTTGCACCATGGGTTCCCACGCGGTATAATTTGGACTTACCCGAGAACCTGCTCCTACCATTATCCCCAAAAAAGAAAAGAAAAAGGAGATCAAAGTCCAAGTTCACCACGTATACTATGATGGGGACGCCATGTTGACTAGGAGTAGCACGTATACTGAATCCAATCACCCATAAGCAAAACGTGGAAGGGGAACGGCACGAGAGAACGTGACAAATAAACGAAGCTTCACGGCACGGGCGTCGGTCGGGCCAAGGAAAACACGCACGCGGCAAGCAGCCCAACGCTATGGTTTATTGCTTTAGTAGCTGTTTATAGTTTTGTAGCATTAGTATATTTGATATATTTTCAAACATAATATATAATAAAACAGACATCATGTTATATAAAGAACTGTGAACGTGCTTTAGCTATATAAGTTCTTCTGTTATATGAAAATTTCAAAATTTAGAGATGTATTTTGATTTTCGCACCGGGCCCCCGAATTACTGAAGAAGGCCATGTCTGTTATTTTCCATCATTAATAAAATGAGTTCAGGCTGGCTTTGTCACCCTGACTTGTGGACTGCTCTACTATTTCCTTCTCCTCTCTTTTCTTTTATTTTCTTTTCTTTTAGAAATTGTTGTTAGGGAAAAATGTTCTTACGTAAGTCCATATTATGTCCACCGAGTAGGAATTCTGGAGGTGACAAATTTTCCGAGACGTTGGATATTCCGACTGCTCCTTGGATAAAAGAGTTTGCACAATGAAAAGTGCACGCTACAGATATACGTGTTCCAACACAAGTCCACTCTTCCATCCATCTTGTTGTCAAACATTCAATACGAAGCAAAACTTTGGGTAACTGCGGGTGCACAAAATTTGGGTCGCATCATGTCAGGAGAATAACGACTTTTGTAATCTGTTTGTTGTAAAAGCACCTCTAAACTTCTTATTTAATGGATGAGGCAAAAAAATTGCCTCCGTTTCAAAAAAAAATACAGATATACGTGTGCTGAGAGTGAAGAACAAACCAAAGGTAAACTGATTGAACAAAGTAACACTAATATTCTAGGTGAGCCGATATAATCATTTCCCATCCTCAAAATTAAAATCCATGTTAAGCAGGAAATTGTCGTCGATGGTCAGCAGCAGAGTCCATTGAACCAGAAGAATGGTCGTCGTCACCTGCTGTCGTCTCTCCGCGCGAAGCCAAGTTGGCACCAGACCTGCGCGTATACAGTTGGAAATGGTCAAATCTCTGTCTGCCAATTACCAAGTGATCTTTTTTTTTTTGCGGGGGAAATTACCAAGTGATCATTAAGTTGGTACTACTAATGTCTTTTTTTGCTGGAAATTAATGTGTTTTTCTTGTGAAGAATAACTGTTATAGTAGTACTAGTGGCACTGTAGAAATTAAGCACTTGCCTCTGTCTTTTCTTCCGGAAGAAGCGCGTGGACGAGGAAGATGGTGCCTGGGGCAGGGGCAGCGCATCTGCACATGAACGGTTCGATCAGGCGGTTGGACCAAATAGTGAAGGCAAATTAAACTTGCTGATTTGTGCACATGTAGAAATTGAGACAGCGTACATACCTGGAATGAAGTTCCCATGCCCGCCATCATCCAGTAGCTCGTCCACTCTTTGGACGACGAGGCGGCCGGCGACGTCGAACTCAGGCTCGACCAGAAGTTCGTCCGCCCACTTGGCGTCCCTCTCGGCGGCTCGTTTCGCGCAGCACCTGCTGTTGGCATGCCGCCGCAGGTGCGAGGTTCCATGCTTCTTTGAGCTAGCTTGGAGGATAGTGCCGCACCTGTTACACGTCGCCATGGCACGCGCTCCGTCGGCGCCGGAGACGCTGACGCGGTGGAAGTCGTCCCACACGGGGGACTTGCGCCTCCCGGCGTTGCCGTTGTTCGCCGACGCCATGATCCAAGCTCCTTGCTCCACCGCACGCGCGCCGTGGGTGCGCTACCAAGCTAAGGCCGGCGGCGAGGAGGAAGGGAGCACGTGGCCCGCCGTGATATGATAGAGAGGGAGAGGGCTTGTTGGCTGTCTCTGGTGACATGGGCAGCCAGACACAAGTGTAATAATTATATAGGAGTCCATTTCGGCACGTACGGGCCAACGACGTACGGGAAGGAGTTGGACTACCGAATTGCGCATTGGAAATTTGCAGTGGGGCACTACCAAGCTAAACTGCCGTTTTCGGCGCAATGTTGGAGTGCCAGCAATCCGCCCAATGCGGCAATCGAAATGCGCCGCTGGGCGCCCGCGGCTGCACATCCGTCTTCCTGTCAAATCAACCTGGCCCACGGGTGTTGTCAGCGCTGCAGGGTGTCCCAGCCCGCAACGACTTCCACAACATGCGGGGTGGGACCAGGTCTATTGATTCTGGTGTCGTCAGGTTAGTCACATGCATCTTTATTCCTCCCTGCTGCGTACATTAGACTATGCTAATTCTATGCGCCGGCTGTACTAATCACCATGAAAGATATATATTTTTTACTGGATGTGAACGGCCAAGAACGAAGAAAATAGGGAACTTTATCGCCAAACTATAAAACTTCAGATTTTATTGGTCCTTCTCAAAAAGTTCTTCTGATTTTTATAGCAAAGTTCAGACATAATCTTCATAGAGTTCTACAAAAATTTATAAAATTTATTGCGAGTTACAGCAAAGTTCTACGTAACTTCTGATAAAGTCTGACAGGACATGCATAGAGTTCTTAAGATTGCTCGGATCCACACACAAAAAAATCAATTTCTGAAAACTGCTAGAGAGAAAATAAATTAAGATAAATCCATCTTTGTAAATGTGTTTTTATTACTTTTTTCGACCTGCTTACCTTTGTTTCATTCTTTAATTAGCAGACCACACATGGAGCTATAGGGTGCACTAGCTAGCTAGAAGAGCGGTGTGGGGCAGGGCAATTACGTGTAACGATGTCAACATTTTTACCATAGATGACTAATCCTCTATTTTTTTCGATGGATGCAAGATAACCCCGTCTTTATCTCAGCATGTTGCGTGCATTTTTCTTCGTGCATGCACAGCGCGGCAAGCTAGCTCTTCATGTTCATATTGATTACAATTATCATCTCCATTGATTAACTGATCAACTGCTACGCAGAAAGGAGCCAGGGATCCCTAAAAAAAATAGGAGCCAATACGATTATCACATTCCTTTCCGACGTCCCTGGCCGGCTTGGTTTCGTCGTGGCTCGGTGAAGTGTATATAAGTATGTGGTTTCCGCAAAAAAAATAAAATTGTATGTATGTTTCTTTCCGTTGAATTTCCTGCTGAAATCCAGCACCTCTGGAGTTCCAACGCGGTAGGCGTAGTATGGACTTGCGTACAAACCTTTTCCTACAATTATATCGAGGATAAAAGGAAATACTATAAGGAAACAGTGGACTAGCTAGTACACTGCACTCATCAGACAGTGAAACAACCATAAGCAAAACGTGGAAGTTGACCATTAGCGGTGCCCCACGGAGGCCGGCAAGCAAAATGTGAGCGTGCATTATGTCCGTAGTGTATTCTTCTTCTTCATAATATCCGTGTGCTCTTGGATGCATGGACAGTGAGGTTTTCATCGCCAAACAATAGCGTGTGCATGCTCTGCTCTTGCTTTTAAATACACGACCTTTTAGAGATTCTATTATGAGCTACATACGGAACAAAATAAATAAATATACACTCTAAAATAAATCTATATACATCCTATTGAAATCTCTAGGAGGTTTTAAATTTAGGAACGGAGGGAGTATTTGATAAGCATAATTAACACGGAAATGTTTTCTCAAAACAGACGGGCAGTGTCCTTGTCACGCCTATACCATGACATAGTAAAGATCAGGTGGAACCTGATAGTTAGTTTAAAAAGAAGAATTCTGGCTCATGAAAGGAACATCAGTCTAGCTAAAATTAACAGGTTTGCTTGCATGGGGCGCTCACAACAGCGCACTGCCTATTGGCTTCGAAACTCTCCAATCGAAATAGCTAGTATCGTCATCTCTGAATGTAATATCCATGGTTGATGAATGAAATATTCCTTCCCGCAAAAAAAAAAAGGTGGGACCTGATAGTCAGTGCGTGTGTGACCTTGTAGGTGGGCCACTAGGCTTTCTGTGCCAGTGACCGCGTAGGTGGGTATAACCCAGCGGGAGGGAACACTCTAGCGATTAATCTGAAATCAAAGGCAAAGTCTGAAACTCTCTCTTGTTCTCTCTTCCCCATCCCTCTTCTCCTACCAACGGGCGACGAATCCTGTGAGATCCACTCCAGGGACCTCAAGGTCCTGCAGTTATCTCTCTCAAACACATGGACAGTGTGATCTCAAAAAAAAACATTGTCCTGCTGCTCGTTACGACTACAACTCTCCCTGGTGTAGAAATTTGAGCAACTTGCATGCTCATAGCCAGCCAAAGAGTTGTATCACTGTCTAGACCATCCCGATTCTTCCATGAAGCAATTACAGCAAACCATTTGCCATGACAGTTTAACCCGGACAAGAAAAACATATGGAAGCAGCATCTTGCTGCCCCCTCTCTGCCAGCACAGCTCAACTCATCTTTCACTCTGCATCGCCAACAGTCTAACAAACAGACGGCGTGTGATAGACTCCTCAAGGGCACACCTAACTCACCTCGGCACAGCTAGCTTGGGCAATGATGCGCGTCGATCTGAGGGTGAGACCAACGCCTAATGCATATATACCAAATAAATTCATGCTAACCATAACAACGTTCACAGCATAAATGATAAAATCAGGTGGAGACCGCGCAGACTTGAACAAGTTATTGGCACTAACATTTGCCAAAAAACGATCTGTTACTCCAACCAGCAATCCAGCCACATAAGACTTACATGGCACAAACAACCTCATCCTGTAACACCACATCCACAAAGCATACTACACCAATGCCAAGTCTAGCTACGTAACAAGTAGGTTGTAAGCAAGGTGATGTTAACTAACTTACAGAGATCCTTTCTGCTTTCTAGTAGTACCCGAGGAATTCATTCAAAAAAGAAAAGTAGTACCCGAGGAGGTCAAAAGGGTCAGCAAACCCAAAGTCAGAAGCTATCTTGTTGCTGTAAACAGGACCTCCCGGTTCAGCGCGCGTACTCTTGAAGAGCTGTACTTTGCAAGCCTTGTTGTTCCATTTCACGCTCGCTAGAGGCTTCAACTTGGCCCTCACATTATCATCATCCAAGGAGAAACATTCGCTGGCCACCACAACCAGCATCTGCTCCAGCACCCGACCTGTCTCCCTGATGAACTTGAGGAACGCAACCTTGCTTCTCGACCCATGGAACTCGTAGAAGAACACCTTCCTCATGCTCTGCGCCACACATTTGATTGGGCCGCCCTCCTGCCAGAACTTGAGATTGACCTTGCCGGTGGACTCTTCAGAAATGCGGGGGGACTGCAGATAAAAATGATAGCATACATAGTTCAGGTATCTTATCTATGAGCAGGCCAAAAGTCATATAATTAATCTAATTCGCAGTTCTAACCAAGCTCCATGCTACTTAGATACGTAATCAGTTTTGACCGTGCTATATACTCAATGCAACATGTATAACATAGCCACTAGTACTGCAAATCTGACAATGCAACAACTGTATCTAGTTAAGTTAACCAACTATACATGGACATGGAGCGTCTCCAGGTTTGGGAAACAGCGGAGAAAGTCGGGCACTTTCTTCACAGCATTGCGAACACCGAACTGCACCTCCATGGCCAAAATCTGGACACTTGGGACAATGTTCTCCTTGCTCCCAGCCTGCAATGCACCCAAGGACAGACAAATTCAGATCATAGATAACCATCGTTAATTGACATAGGCACAATGCAAAAAGTTGAGATCTGTACCACGACGACGAGTTCTTGCTCTCCTGACTGAAGGTATCCCAGCACACGCAGGTTAGGTGCACGCCCAATCTTGATCCTGGAAGAGCAGTTTATGGTGGAGCCGTTGTTGTTCTTCCTTTTCGGCGGGACAGTTTCCCAAAGGAAGAGCCTCTCCAGGCTAGGGGCATCCACCACGTCGATGTGCTCCAGTACGGTATGGCCGAGCTGAATGCACCGTAGGCTGTGGCTGGCGAGGCGGAGGCGCACTCCGGTCTGGCTCCCCATGATGACGAGGAACTCCAGGACGGGGCTCCTTTCAAGCATGAAGGCCAGATCACGGTCCTCCATGACAGTCATGCAGAGGCCGAGCTCCCGGAGGTTGGGGAATCTGGCGCCGCGCGGTACGGCGGCGGTGTCCGGGAGCCTCCAGATGCCGAGATAGAGGCGGGTGAGGGAGGCGCAGCTGAAGAGCGTGGCGGGGAGGCGCAGGTCTATCGGCAAAGGGCGGTTGACAAAGACGAGTTCTTGGACCCCCTTGGCGACGAGGATGTCGAGCCAGCGCGCCATCTCCCCCGGTGCTCGTCCATGGTGGTACGGGTGAGGTGGACGCAGCGGAAGGGACCCGTGTGCGCCGCGAGGGCGCTGGACACCGCGGCGGTGACGGCGCGGGGAGAGGGAGCCGAGGACGAGCTGACCGCGCGCGCCGCCGTCCCGAAGCAGGTGGCTGTCGACGAGGGTGAGGGGCGCCGTGCGCCAGAGCGGGCGCCAGCGCGAGGCGAGGGCGGCGGTGCGCGCGGCGTCCTTGGCGGGGAGGCGGGAGATGATGTCGCGGAGG
>CBMN010154386.1:982-13400 GCA_000582825.1 Hordeum pubiflorum | reverse complement strand
GACCGATGTATGACGTCTCCACTACGAGAAAGCACCCGCGCTCTGGCTCGCCATCGAGCAGTCGAAACGCGAGACAGTGGTTGGTGGGACGACCAAAACCAATGTGACCCGACTTGGGAAGGAGCAGACGCGTGTCCTGTGTTGGTTGGTCGGCATCATCTCCTGCTCTGACGACTATATCTCCAACGGGCCGGTTCGACGGCGAGGCCCCTCCCACCGCCAATGCCTACATGAGTGGTACAGCCGCATCGGTGATTTCAAGGTCAAGGGACCGTTGCAGAAGTGGTGATGTCCGGCACCCCTCTCCATCTCCGTTTTAGTTTTTTGGTTAATTTAGTTTTTATCTATGTCCGTATGTCGGCGACGAACTAGATCTTTGGTTCGATGAACTGTGTTAGTATGCTTGTATGGAATTTAACTGTGTTCATCTGTGTTTGTATGACGATCAACGTAGTTTCCGACGTTGCATGGATTGCATGGTATCGAGGGGCTGGATTCTGACCACTCTCACCGAATTCAATCAAAGTCTCTTGAGTACTTGCCAGTTTTCAGTGATGTGCTAGTGGGAGCGTTGCAAGCTCATTATTGTATTAACTAATCCCAACATTAATCAACCTTAATCGTCGCACGCACGCACAGCCATGGCTACGCCACTGCACGCACACGCACATCATACCTTTATGAGCACTTTCAAGATACTAGCTGGAACAACATCTTGAGATTAACAAAGTCAACGCATGCGTGTTGGTACTCGACGTTGATGCCCACATACACACATACAATCATCTGTATGAACGCACGCACGCACACCCTACCTCTATGATCACATCTGAGATACTAGCCAATATTTATATCATGCCTTTCCTCGTTCATGGTTCGATATTTTAGTGTCCTAGGCGTAGAGGAACCACAATCCATCCCGAATTTGGTGGTTAAACTCTACTGGTGACGATACCGTAGGGGAGGTCCTGCGGCAAAATAGTTCGATGCCAGAATGATAAAAAAGCTTAACACCTCTTATTTGACTTTTTCACTATTTGCCAGCATGACATCTTGAGATTGACAAAGTCATTGCAGATGTCTTCATTGTCGACGTTGATGCCCACGTACACACATACACTCCCTCCTATGATCCACATTTCATCTTCACCTACTCTCTCTCTCTCTCTCTCTCTCTCTCTTGCTCTCTCTCCTTAAAATTGATTTATAATTTTCCATTTGAAAGTGTATCTACCCTTATATATTCCTTCATTGGTATTTTTGAATTAATTAAGATTTTTGAGTCGATTGGTGGCTAAACTTAGAGATGCATTGTCGGCGTGCTTGCTTGGCACTCTTCCTCCAGATACCAAATTCTTATTTCTCAATTTGTTGTGTGCGGGTCTATGAAAAGAAGGAGTAGACGCCTAGGACACCTCTGTTGCTTCGTTGATCAATCCTTTTGTGGTGCCCTTTATTTGTCCATCTCGACATCGCGGAGTCTTTTGCTGCACATTTTTTTGTTTACCCCAGATCCTCGTCCCTGAAGTCAAGGAACAACCGATGATAATCATTCCACACCCTCAGATAATTCATGTGGAGAGGTCATGTAGCCATGCTTTTGAGCTTTCAATGATATTTTGTAGTACAAAGTACACTGGTCTACGATAGAGCTAATTAACCAATAAGCAAGTTAGTTCAAATTTAGACGGTTATTTAATTTACCTTTTCTTACACTGTATATAGTTGCAAGTAGCCCGGTAGCAAAGCTGCTAGCTTTTAGTTCACTTATTTTTCCAACATGGTTCACAACTACCTCTTTTTTTAAATAGTTATCTTTAAGTCAGCTTTATGCTTTTTACAAATTGTATTTGTTTATCTCGGTCCAAATTACCCAATTCTTCCTTAAACATCAGCGTCACTGTATATGAAGAAAATGCCATTCTCTCCTTGGCAATAATTACTTTGAGTTATCAAGTTTCTAATTTTAATGCTTGATGTTTTCGCCATGCCAAAAAAACAAGGTATGCAAAGGTGTATCTTATGTAATACTACAAATAACAAAATTTATTTTCCAGATTTCAAATGTATAGATGAATTATTTTCTAGTGATCGGTGATCCGATAACAATTCCAGATCTTGGGTGTACCAAAGCATTGTTTTGATGCTCCCTGTACTTCGTCCCTCCTCCCGCATGTTCTCAACAAGCATTTTCACTTCAGAGATAAATCTTCTTGGATTAATCAAGCAAGCATATGCTTCAGTTTAGAAGTTCTTTCTAGCATTGTCCTATAGTCAGCTAGGCATGCATGTTTGACACTATCCTACTTTTTTTTTCATAAAAATGTCTTCGTCACTGGTATCCATTAGGAAGAATTGAGTATTTTAATTATCATCTACCATGGAAAGAAAAATCTTGCCTGTTTGTCCATCAGAGCATTGTTGTGGCAATTTTTTTGTGTGTCCCCTTATCTTACATGAAACGACAATATACCAGTGCTAGCCTTGATCCATTTGCTATTAAAAACCATTGCTAGCAACTAAATCAGTAAGTTTCAGGGGGGAAATCTCTTTTATGTGCGTCAAAGCAAATATTGAATTATCATACGGTTGGTTCTTTGGCAGCTATTTAATTTGGTGGTCAAGCAAATTTGACTATTTGCAGAAAGAACTCTTTTCTGAGTTAGATTGCCTTGGATAATAAGTTGTTTCAGGTGTGGTGAGTTTAATTATTACTTTCTATTCTTTTATCCATCGGTGCTTAGAAGCGATCAGTAATATTTTGAGATGACATAAGCTCGCATTATCGTGACACTATAATTGGACCTAACTTCTCTATTTATTTCACGCTTGTGGTTAAGATAAATTTGATGTTTTCGTTCAATAAGTCATAAACTAAATCATGGATTAATATCATTTTTCTCAAATATTTAGAATGTTTAAACGATAATCAGAACACTTTGTTTTTCTATGGCATAAGATTATATAAGGATCGTGTTGTAAGCCTGTGTTCACTGATTATGGTGTCATTTGTGTGAAAAAAATCATGTTTACCCATTATAGCTCCAGAAAATGCCACGAGCAACGTAAAGATGGCCTTTCGATGTTGTTGCATAGGGTACGTCTAACTTATAAGCATGAGAGTTGCTTCTCCATGGTCGGCTTCCTTACTATCACCTATGAAAATGAAACACTAACCTGCCCACGACACCCTATACCGAATACCCTTGCTTTGAAACCAGGAACAACAGCAAATGAAAGTAGGGATGGGCTCTCCTCGGATCAGTATTCGGTAAGGGATAGTAGTAAGGAAGGTGCCCACACTTGGCGGTTTCCTTCTGTCCCAGTGGCCTCCATGCTGTTCTTTCGCGCCGCCGGTCGCCGTCGGGCCCGCCGTTGATCACATTGGGTCATCGGCGGAGCGAGGGCTCAGTACAGTCTCGTGCATCAGGTCCACGAGCGAGCGACCAGCAGCACTGTGGCAACGGACTCGTAATTTACGCGAGGGCACGTGGCCGAGCTGGACAGACCCTGGATAACCCATTCCCGTCGCTGACCGGTGGCCCACGAGGACCGTCGCCGCGCGCGATGGGGCCGCCGGTGCACGGGCCTGGCGCAGGAGCGCTCATGCGAGAGCTGCGAGTCGGGCGGTTGCTCACCTGTCGAGCCAGCTACGTGGAGGCAGTGACGACCGGAGAAGAAGGCACCACCGCGCTGTTTGAGGCAGACAAGGAGGAGTACCAGCTCGCCTTCACTCTCTTCAACTCTGCGGTTGAGTATTATCTTCATGTCAAGAAGGACTATAGTAGTTTAGATTAGGTTTATCTCCTATGTTTAAGTTTCTGTGTTTGAATGTGTGATGAACTTGGGATGAACTATGGTGGCGCAAACTCCACGTTTAAATTATGCAGTATTGTATTCAGGATCTGCTCCGTCGTGCCTTTCACGGTACCGCAAATTTGTTTTATAGTATCCGTTAAAGAAAATTTACGGTATCACGGTTTACCGGATCCGTTAGAGATGCTCTAACCCTGAAAAACTCGACGGGGTTTGGAGGAAAAAAGATTTTGCAGGATTTTGTTCTTGCGAGTAGTATAAAGTTTCGATCCACCCACTGTGACGCGTACCAGTGGATCGCATGCATCCAGGACGACCTTCATACATGTCTGGGACCTCGGCGCCGTCGCGTCTGGACGGAGGTCTACTGCTACCACTAGTGTAAACGCGGTGGACAAGAGGAGTGTTGACTTATCAACTGCACTAGTGCAGTACGATCTGGCGACAACGCCATAAATGAAACGATTGTGATCGAGCATGCCCATCGCACTCACGGCGCTCGTCATTACCGCATTAACTAATCCCAGCCTTAATCAATCAGACACCATATAACAACAGAATTAACGAGAGGCGTTCCAACGTCACAAGGCTACTCCAAATGAGGTACTACACCAAACCCCACACGATCTCTTGGCGTTCCAACGTCAGTACGGCGCAACTACACCAAACCCCACACGCGCGTGTGCGTCCCGATCTTCTAGAGATCGTGCGCTGCGGTCAGGTCGCCGGCTGGTAGGTCGTGATTGTTGCATGGTCCGACCGACCGCGACCGTGGCGACGGATGGCGTCTCCCCTCGTCAATCCCCGACAGCGAGCTCCCAACCCCGATCCAGCGACCACCAACGGCCTCCCCTCTCTGCTCTGCCCACCACATGGGGCCGCCGGTCGCCGTCGGGCGCGCCCGCTGATCACATCGCGGAGCGAGGGCTCAGTCCAGCCTCGTTCCACTCGCTGGCCGCTGGGCCGCGTGCACGGGACCTGGCGCAGGAGCGAGGGAGAGTGATTGGGCGGTCACAGGCCTCGCCGAGTCCGGCAGTGGCTCACCCGTCCCGTCCAACATTCTTCGCTTTGCGTTGCGTGGTCGATGGATAGGCACGGCTATGCTTTTCCAACAGCCGCGTCCCACGTAGGGCTGCAAGTAAAACTCAAGGCTCGAGAGTGATTTGAAATCGATTTGTTTTTTCGTCTGACACGTGATTGAAAATAAATGAGCTGAATATACGAACAGTTTATGTAACACGAGTTGATCTTGCGTCAACACTAGCTCGCCCGATTTTAGCTGGATATATAATATAATTATACTACATAGCACATATGTCCGTGCGTTGCAACGGCAGAAAAATTAGACATTGCGTGCAGGTGTAATGTTGCATAGCGCCGGATTCAATAGAAAAAAGATGCTAGTTGTTCCGTCCACCAAAACATTGAACGACGCAGCATCCATGCAGTGGCACCAAGTGTCGGAAATACGCAAATCAGTGTATTAAAGAAATGCACACACTTAATCTGTAGACAGAGATGAAGACTACAAAAATCATGTGGATGTTTATAGTTTTTTTTCCGGTAAGATGCACTAACGACTCTAGGCAGGTAAGAGTTGGTTTCTATCATGGCCGTTGATCTTAGACTACTCATTTTGGATACCGAAATACAACTGGCTATAACCTGTTAATACATATACATCATAACGATAAATCAGAAATGTCAATGGAGATTTACTTTTCTTTCAAACTGTAATCATACATGCCATTTTCAAAACATAGTTCGTCGCTGCACCTAGTTGCAATGTCACCCTCTAATTCGATTTGCTTCTCCATCTCAACTAGGTTCATTGTACATCTTCTTTTTACATGTCTACTTAATCCGCCGCCATCTCATACAGTACTATAGAACAACTTTTATGAACCAACCTATTCCTCCCTCTCCTACGGAAGCGGCTAGGGCCAAGCTTCATCCCCACTAGGCTCCACCGACGAGCCCATGGACTCGCCTCCTCTCTATCCGTTGATCCGATAGTTGGCGGGAGGGAGGGGAGTCCCAGTAAATCGGTTTGGCTAGTAGTTTATGTCAAGTTCTTTTAGTCTTCGCAAGGGCGACATTGTGGTGGTTATCTTCGAGTTGATTTTCCAGGATTTGATTTTCTTCAAGTTATTCTGTCGGAATGGAGTCGGCGAAGCTCCCGCGCATGTTCTTCACCATTTATTTGTTTTGATCCATGTGACAAATAAAGTGGAAAATCTTCTCACAATTCTTGTAGTTGGGAATAACATTAAAAAGTGGGCAAGGATGATGTATTGTATTACACACGATGGCAAGCATTTGAGAAAAAAATTGGCACGATTGATTAAGTTTTTTCATGTAAGAGCATGCAGCTTATTGATCCTCAGATGTTAAAACGCCTAGGAAACCTACATGCCAATACTAGCCAGACACACACAACCTAAAACTACGAAATTGCAACATTCAAGATAACATGATAAATGGATTGATTTACAAACAAACATCCTAATATCAGGACACAATTCCGCCTACCAACACCTAGTTAGTCAACTCCATGATGGCGCTAACAACGTCACCATCCTCAGCCTTGAACCCTTTTGCACGCCATGGGTACATGGAGGCTTGCGTCATCACGAGCTCGACGTAGTTCTTGTTAACGCTAATGTCTCGACTTCCTCGTTGACCCGGGCTACTATAGAAGGATCGCGCTTCGAGGCGAGGCTACTCGGGCCCAACACCTTGAACTGCCCCGTCGCCTGTGTCCGCAACTGATTGCTACGGTCCCTGATCTTATCATCCTCGAACATGATGTTGATCTCTGAGTATCCACTCTGGAAGACGTATGGTTTGGAGATGGCAAATATAAACCTGCAATGGTGTGGCGAAGTTGAGAAAATGAAACAAAACATGTGTTTAGCTTGGATGCAAAAACCATTGAATTGAAGCACCATGATGTTGAGATTTTCTATTTGATGGTATATTTATTTCAAATTGGATTTGGGCGATGCGGGGGTAAGATTTGCAACCTAGCAGTGAGCAAAAAAGGAAAAAAAATACTACAAACAAGGAAGACAACAGTAGGCTATGTTGTTAAAGCAAACATGCACACCTGTCGATTCAAATCTTGAAGGCCACCTGAAACTAGGACGATTGAGAGGCGAAGATTCAAGCATTTTCAACTTCCAAAAATTGCAGATGGTGTATGAGTATATAAAGTTAAGCATGTCTCTACATTTTCATATAGGATCCGAACACTCCCTGCCCACCATCTCGACAAATTAGTGTTGAGTGTAAATGCTATGGTGAGCCTCGACAATGGAGTAGAGCACACATGTGTAGCAAGCCTATTTGGATCAAGGAAAATTAAGGCTCGTGTGTGAAGCAGGCTCCAAGACTTAGTCATAATATTAATGGATGGATAGCTAATGCGCTCACCAACTTCCCTTAGTGTAAGCATGATCGACCCTTATAAAAGACACACTCCTCAGCCAAACAAACAAGATGGGGCTGGAGGCTCCCGAGACAGAGGCACTTCAAATAAATAGTGAGGGTGGATGGATGCAATCCAATATGAAATAAGAATGGGGGGCATATGGAAACAGATCATCTCCAAAGATCACATGAGGCATAGAAAAACTCAGAAACAAGGTATTTGCTAAGAGGGGAGGCAGGGGCAGCACTAATGTACACACGAAGGAGTGAATATGAGAAGATGGAAATCCTTCAAGAATGGTCTTGAGAAAGAGATTGACATGTAAAGCATTGCGGCTTCGCCTCGTGGAGTTAGAAGCACTTGCGAACGAGAAAGCGGCGACTACTACAATTGCCAAACACTTTGCCAAGGAACTGGCCGTGCCGCCTAACGCCTAGTCTGGCTCCCCTCTGCAATCCTCATCCGACTTCCTCGTCAGATCCAGCGACTCCGATAGCCCTTCGAACGTCGATGCATACTAAGACGGCAAGTGGAAGGGGAAGGGGAAGAAGTGTTCAAATTTACCCCTGTCTATTATCAACTCATTTCTAGTCGATTGTAGTCCTGAAGTATCTATGCTCTGAACTTGCTTCTTCCGGTTGTATAATGGACTTGCATGTCTGATCATATAGATGTTATGTGTTAAATTGATCTGTGTTGTGTTGATCTAGTTGTATGATATTGTGTAAATTTAGGGGTTTAAATAAGATATTTTTATTGAGGTATCACATAATAAAATTAAAAAAAGAAAGGATTGAGTATCATGATATAATACGTGTCATATTAAATGATATACTAGTATGTGTCATACAAGGAAATAAATGAGATCACTATGATACTAACCTATGATATTGTTCACTCCGCTCTTCGTCTCCTCCTCTTCCTGTCCCATCCCTTTTTGATCCAATGTCGAGCTCCGGTAGCGCAACGTCCGGTGGCGGGTACGGCAACGGTGACCCCATCGACTGGGAGTCGCTACTTTGTGAGGCGGCAGTGGACGGTGACGAAAAGGGTCGTCGTCGGCATCGTGACTGATTAAGGCTGTAATACTTCATTTGTCGCTACTGTCCGATGAAGTGTGTTTGTATGCCCGTTTGAATTTAACCGTGTTCATATATGTACGTAGTTTTTCATGTTGCATATATTGCATTGTTTTGAAGGGCTGGATTTGTGGTATCCGGTTGTGCACGCAGCCATGTAAGAGCTGACCGATCGCTATTCACAAACGCATCATGGCTCGTCTGGAGGACTGGATTTGCTGTGTTGCGGCTGTAGATTTTCTTAGTATGCACTCCGTGTCAGATCTAACCGCTCTCACCGAATTCAACCAAAATCTCCTGACGACTTGCCAGTTTTCAGTGATGTGCTAGGGGGAGCGTTGCAAGCTCATCACTCCATTAACTAATCCCAACCTTAATCAGTCACCATTCATAACAACTAGAATAACACAAGCAAGAGCCGTTGGAACGTCGAAGATGGCCACAAATGAAGCACAGTACAACTACAAGCCAAACCGCACACAGGGTCGCCCGCGTGCGTCCTGATCCTCTAGAGAGCCGGATTCCGAGCGTGCTGGATGTGCCTGGGTAGCTCGAGCCTGCTGCATGGGCCGATCGACGGCGACGGCGGACGCCACCGTGGCAATGGATGGCGTCTCCCCTCGTCAATTCCCGACAGCGAGTTGCCAACCCCGATCCAGCGACCTCCCCTCTCTGCTCGGCCCACTCGCTGACAGGTGGGCGCTTCCGAATCATGCCCCACTTGGCGGCGACAGCGCGGGGCTTCCTTCTGTCCAGGTGGTGTTCTTCCGCGCCGCCGGTCGCCGTCGGGCTCGGGCGCGCCGCTGATCACATCGGGTCATCGGCGGGGTGAGGGCTCAGTACAGTCACTTGCACCGGGTCCACGAGCGAGCAACCAGCAGTACGGTGGCGACGGACTCGCAATTTACGCGAGGGCACGTGGCCGAGCTGGACAGACCCCGTCCGTCCGTGCCTGCGTGCGTGCACCCGTCGTCGTGGACCCGACCGTTCCACTCGCTGACCGGTGGCCCGCGAAGACCGTCGCCGCGGACGACGGGACCGCCGGTGCACGGGCCTGGCGCAGGAGCGCTCGAGGGAGAGCTGCGAGTCAGGCGGTCGCCCACCCGTCGAGCCAGCTACGTGGAGGCAGAGGATGGTCGATCCAACATTCTTCGCTTGCGTTGCGTGGTTGATGGATAGGCACAGCTTCTCCGAAAGCGGCGTCCCACGTCAGAGCAATTATTTGTTGGTTTTCTTGGCGGTGACACGTAGTCGGCGGGCGGGGTGCTCATCAGCAGAAGCGAACACACACACGAGGCCACTAGCTCGGTTGGATTAAGCAACGTGTTCATTGCGCTGGCCCGTTGAATGTCGACTCTCAGAGTGGGTAGTTACTTAGTGTCATGTGACATTAGCCTAGGTTACTATTTTTATAGTGTAAAGTAAAATAGAATAATGTTTTTATTAAATTGTAGACTCATTTTATTTCGAGTTGCGTTATGGTACAGTAACATATTATGTTACACTAAATACCTTTCTCCTCATTAATTACATGCCACATAAGTAAACTTGTTTTCAAATGCGCTATGTTACTCTCTTTCTTCCGGTTTAGGCTGGTTATAGTGGGAGTAACTTAGCTATTAACATAGCGGATTTCAAGAAAATTTTGCTTATATGTCATGTAATTAATGAGGAGAGAGCTGTTTAGAGCAAGTACAATAGTAGGCTATAAGCCCGCTTACATGGCATTTTTGTCTATATGGAGGAGAGAGACAATAAAAAAATGATGGAGTGGGCTGACATGCAAGAGCCAGCCTATATGCGTGCTCCTAGGTAAAAGCATTTAATGAGAGGAAAGAGATAGAGAGAAAATGAAATAAAGTTGTGAACTTATAGCCAACCTTATAGCTAGCTCCATTGTATGAGTAATTAGTAATGCTAACTCTTGATGACATGGCATGTCTATATAGCCAGCAGCTGGCTGGCTATGTTATTAACCATGCTCTTAGGCTACTCATAGTGGGGAGTATGATATAGTAATCATGCATATAATACTATTGTATGATACTATCTTCATAATGCATAGTATCGTAAACTAGTATCATAGGTGATCTCATTTATTGACATGCAAGACACATAGTAGTATATCATTTAACATGATACGACATCTACCTATGTTACTCTAACCCTCTCTCTCTTCTTTAATTGTCCGCCACATCAGAATGTTTGCTAGTTCCAAGTACATGATACTAGCTAAGATACCCCCACTATGGCCAGCTTTAGAGTAACATATCATGTTACCGTAACATAACGCTTCCCGATAAATGATGAGTCTACAAGATAATAAATGGAGTCATCTATGATACTAGTATTATGTTACTTTACACTATGAAGATAGTAACTTAGATTAATGTCATATGCATGACACTGGTATAAGTTACTCCCCACTATTACCAGCCTTATATTGGTTGGTTTTCAAAACAGATTTTTATAGTTTGCAAAAGTACTCAACTAATGCTCTCGTTTTCTTTAAAAATGTGTTTACCAATGCTTTAATTGCAGTGCATGCATGCGTAGCTAATAAATAATCAAGACCTTCTACATGTATTGGTTGGTTTTCTCTTAAGCCTTGCATGCGGTAATTTAATTAATGCACCTCAAAATCTAAACATGTGATGAGAAGCAATAGAAATGAGACTTGTAAAACAAAAACGAAAATTTTGAGATAAGCCCTATAAAGCGGAAATGAGGTAGTACTAACTAAGTTAGAGCATCTGCAACCGGATGCCTCAAACGACCTCTCATATGCCCGCGGACGCGCCCGGTCAGTGACCGGATAAGAGAGAGAAGGAAAAAAAATGATCCAACCGTATCCCTCATATCATCCCTATACGTCCGGGTTGTACGCGAACCCTCATATCTATCTCAAATATAGGGAAGATATAAGGGCTCGCAGACGCGCCGGGGCGCGCCCGGTCAGTCCTTCACGTAGGACGCGACCCCACCCCGGACCACCTTTTCTTTTTCATTATTCATTTTTTTTCTTTCTCTCTCTTCCTCTCCACCAATCACGTGCAGGTGTCGGACATATGAGAAAGAAAATGAGGAGTGTCCGCGCAGATGGACAAACAAGGGACACGTGACCGGGCACGTCCGCTGGGCGTTTAGAGGGTCATACTCCCTCCGTTTCTTTTTATTCCGCATATAAGATTTGGTCAAAGTCAAACTACACAATGTTTGACCAAATTTATATCAAAAAATATGAACATCTACAATACTAAAACTATATAGTGGGAAAATACATTTCGTGGTGCCTCTAATAATATTGATTTCATATTGTGAATGTTTATATTTTTAATATAAAATCACTCAAACTTTATGAAGTTTGACTTTGACTAGACCTTATATGCAGACTAAAAAGAAACAGAGGGAGTATTTGCTAAGTCCGGCTATAGATGCTCTTACTTCCACTATGACTAGCCTTAAGGTTATAAATTGTTAAACATTAAATATCTATTTTTAGTTTTCGGAAAAAAATTAACAGTCTATATTATACTACATCCATTCCAAATTGTAGTGCATATAGATATTCTGAAAAATCAAACTAAACAAACTTTCCATATTTACAGAGAAAACTATTTTTATATACAATTCCAAATGTATACAACATGAAAATATAACTGATGTATCCAATGACATGCATGTGTTATTTAAAATTTACATTTTTATCTATAAACATGGTCAAAGTTTATAGTGTTTGACTTTTGAAAAAAAACTATATGCACTACGTTATGGAATAACGAAGGGAGTAGTACAAAGTATATAAACTTCTTTTTTGTACAACTAGTTATATGATACTCAGTATGGGTTCTTTCAAGATGCACCAACTTATCTCGGACTCGAGAGGTAAGGGTTGGATTGAATCATGACCGTTGATCTTACACTAATGGAGAAATGGCTAGCCACAACTCTTGTTAGTAGCGCGCCACTTTTCACCAACGCCAGCACTAATATTTTCAAATAGTGATGTCGTTGGCTAAATTCGTACGCCATAGCTATTTGCTTAGTGCTCGCGTTGCACATTAGGCCCGGCGTTGCACATTCAGGCCCA
>CBMN010154363.1:104-11648 GCA_000582825.1 Hordeum pubiflorum | reverse complement strand
TCACTGTACACGTGCATTCGGTGATCACGACTTATCAGTCGGGGTCCCCACACTGTATCGCCTCAGTAATAAAGTACTCCCTATGAGACCTCACTCACACTCGCAAACTCAGATTGACCTGATGAAGACTCGAGTGAAAAACATTCAAAATACCGAATGAACTGCAAGTTGATAAAAACAAAAGTCAAGTTGCAAGAGCCCTGAGTTCAGATGTAAGTATAGCGGTTACATCAACTACTAGGCATACCGAGGCAAATTTAAAGAGACTAAAAGTTTTGGGCAGAGAATCACTCTATAGGCGAAGGAGTTGCAGCTTCAACAAACATATCTAGATCAATGCCATTTGCGATCCGAGTGGCAGCCTCGATGAACGTCTCCATAAAGTCCTTGAACTTGGCATTCTTCCTGTTGGCGAACTTGAGGGACTTCAACCTCTCCTCGTCCACTCACTTGCAATGGACTCAGACAAGCGATAGGGCGATGTCGGCTCCACAACGAGCTACAGATTTCTTCCAAGATTGAACCTTGAAGGACACGGCAACCAGTCAGAACATGATGGACTCCAGGTCTTTGGGCAAGTCCTCCCCCGGCATTAGCTCCTTGTCTATCTTGGCAATGGCAATGTGCAGCCGGTAGAGATAAGCCTGCACCTGGCCGCAGCCCTCTTCCAGCCGAAGAGTAGCCAAGGCCGAAGAGTCCCTAAGAAGCTCCCGAGTGGTATCGAGCTCTTGTTCGATTTTCCCCGTCTCCGCTTGGATGTCATCCCAAAAGTCTGGAAAGGAAAAAAAATCAAAAGTGAGATATTGAAGAAAAGTACCAATGGGAATTATGGATCACTCGGACCGAAGATTACCGTTGAACTTCTCGCACATCTTCTTGGTAATGTCCTCATTGTATTGCTCCAGTTCAGTCTTCTTCAAGGAGAAGTCATGAATTTTCTCCTTCTTTGCTTTGAGGATGCTCGCCTGGGCATTATATTTGCCCTCCCACTCGGTGTAGCTCTTCTTCAGCTCCTGGATCTCTGCCATGGACTTCTCGGCCGCAATCTTCAGGACCTTGTTGTCCTCCTCAAGTTTCCCAACTGTCTTCAGCTTGTCTTCGGCCTCCTTGGCCTTGGCATGGGCTTCCTTCCACGCCGAAGCCAGTTCGGCATCCTTGTTCTCGAGAGTTTGCTTCATGGTTTCCAAAGAAATAGATGTCCAGAGCCTCTTTACAAGTTGAAGGTTCTCACTACGAACATATGGTAAAATAAATTCAGTCTGACTGAGAGGAGGCAGAACATAGAGACCATTCGGGAGACATTTACTAACCTCCCAACACGCTCTTCTCCTGCTCCAAGCGCACACTCTTGCCCTTCTCTGCTTCCAAGCTGATCCTAAGGTCCCGCACCTCCTTCTCGATGGCGTTGTACTGAGTTCCAAGCTCACAGACACTCTGCCAACGAGAAGTGAAATCAATAAATGTGGTCACTTGGATTCAGTGAAGGAAAAATTCTCGATCAGTCGAGCACTAACAAAATAGAAAAAATGAAACTCTAAGACTGTCGCCGACTGACTCAGTCGACAACAGTTTCGGGACTACACCCAGTGGGTGCGCTCTGTGCGCCCCCACTGGAAGGTAGAATAAGTACTATGGCGAGGCAGACACGAGGTACTTCCACAAGATCATACAACTTTCAAGTCAAATAACATCTATAGAAACTCTAAGAACTGCCGCCGACTGATACAGTCGACCGCAGTCTCGAGGACTACACCCAGTGGGTGCGCTCAGTGCCCCCCATCGGAGAAGGACAACACCCAGTGGGTGTGGTCCGTGCAAACCCACTCGGGATCCTAAACAAAAGCAGAAGCAAACTAGGCAAGGACTCAAACTCCTGAACGAGGCATATACTTACAAGAGTACTTACTTGGACATTATCCTTCAGTGCTTCGCTGGCGTCGTATGCCTCCTTCAGTCGGCCACATATCAACTCCAGTTGGATCAAGGCCTCCTTGCCCGCTCCAACCTGATCCTTCGGGACATGGTGCAACGTGAAACAGTTGGCCGCTGGAGGGGTCGGCGGGACAGCTAAAGAACCAGTTCCAAGTGCGGCTCTGGCCCTTGGAGTAGCGCCCAGAACTAGAGTCGAGGCCCTGGCCGAACAAGTCCTGGTCACTCGGGGAGCAGTAATGTCCCGCATCGCGATGTCTGTGTCAACCGAGGGGTTCGACGGGTCAACCTTGTCATCCTCTTCAATATCAATCACCACACGCGGCCCTGCGAACATCCAAAACACTCGGACATAAGCAGCAAAGGAAGAAAATGGTAGACGAGTGAGAGCAAACCAAGATTACCTTTCGAAGATGCCGCGTCTATCTCTGTTTGACTCTTCTCCAGAGCCTTGGGGTCAAGTGAGGCGGTTGAAGTGTCAGCACTACAGACCATCAAGTCAGTCGGCCACAGATCACTCGAAAGGAAAGATTGCAAAATATCGACAAAACGACATACTGAGAACGTACTTCGAGGTCACGAGCACCTACACCTTTATGCACGGCAGAGCGGCCTTCCGGGGCTTAAAAGATGTGACTTTGGGTTCCTTCACTGCCTTCTCAGGCGGCTCGGCAGCCTCGCCCCACGCGCGCTTGGTGGAACGCGTTGGAGGAGCTGCACGGGCAATGACTGACCCTTTGCCGCGAGCATTCGGGTCTTGCCATGCCTTCAAGCGACTCTCCGTAGGAATGGTCTCTGACGGAGATGATTCGGCCTCATCCCCATCCTCGTACTCGTACTCCTCGTCCGATTCTTCGTCATCGTTGTCGTCCCCGTCCGATGCCTCCTGGCATTCATTGTCGCTGGACACGTCCGTGGGCTCCCTGCTCACGACCGGCACTTGGATGATCATCGTCTGGAAAGCCTGCCGAGTGCGAAGTGAAGTCATATCAGATTCAGTCGCATGTCAAAAATACACACGGATTGAAGAAATTCAAACTCACATCGGTTGGCAGGTTCTCTGCATCGAAAGGAGGAACTAGCCAACTGCCGCTCGGGTTGTCGTGTGCGCAATTGATGGACTTGATCTTCTCCTCCACCGTCTCCGAGTCGAGTTCCTGCGGGTGAACTCGCGTGGAGTCATCCAGCACTTTATAAGTCCACATTGGTAAGGCCCTGGCCTGCAGGGGCTGAATCCGCCGCTTGAGGAAGACCTCCAGGAGATCCAGCCCTTTCACTCCCTTATTGATAATGCTCACCACTTCAAGCACCAGGATGTCCACATCCACCCTCTCCTCCTTTTCCACTAGTAAGCCTGGGGGATACCTCACTCGCTCCGCCGAGTATGGTGGCAGGCCCGAGTGACCCCTAGCAAGGGGGATGTCCTTGCAATAAAACCACGATTCCTGCCACCCCTTCCTCGAATCAGGGAATGACATGGAGGGGAAGCTAGCCTTGCCCCTGAGATGCACGCCTAAGCCTCAACACATGTGAATGACGTTGGCCTTGTCTCCACTCGGATCGCCTTTCTTTACGGTCATCGCTCAGCAAGTGCAGAGATGCTTAAAAAGCCCCTAGTGCGGATGACAGCCAATCAAGTTTTCATAGAGAGAGACGAAAGTAGCCAAATAGGAAATGGCATTGGGAGGAAGGTGGTGGAGTTGCGCCCCGAAATTATCAAGAAATGCGTGGAAAAATGGATTCGGCGGCAGAGAAACACCGCGCTTGACATGGGCCACAAGGAGGACCCGTTGGTTCCCTCGTGGCACGGGCTCGACATCGCCCGCCTCCGGTAGCCGCCAGCTCCCACCGGCAAGAAGCCCCTGGTTCTCCATCTCCTGCAGCCGGCCCGCGGTGTCCCGTGGCACTAGCCAATTGGCCTGGATCCATCCCGTCGGTGGACCGGCACTCGAGGATGACCCCTTGGATCCCTTCTTTGCCTGCTCCACTTTCTCGGTCGCGCTCAAGGTCATCTTCGGCGGTGGGGCGGCATGTCGGAGGTGAAACCTGGGAGGAAAGAGCTCGTCGGAGTGCTTGAGGGGTCTAGGAAGGAGAAAGAGGCATTAGTCTCTCTCCCCCACTGCTCATCCGCTCTTATACGCGAATCGGGCGTATCTCCAGTCGTCAATCCACGGGCGGCGCGAGATCTGCTGGATCCTGTGTATAGTACTTTGGGGGCACGTGGCGATAATCATGGTGCGAAATTTGAGATGCCTCGCCCATTTGCCCCACTACCATAGCGCAACCGCTCCCACGCTCATGCGCGCATTGCCCATGATTTCAAATCCGTGAAAAAATCATGACGGTTTGGCCCGAATGAGCTTCGCGCTCGCCGGCTCGTCTCATCACACTTCGGTCTGCCGAATGCCCGTCGAAGGTCTCCGATCACTCGAACACAACCAGGAGTGTCCGCGGGGGTACCGCAAGGGTACTTGGAAGGTCAGCCTTCGCTTCCGTGTCATCGCTCAAGGTTCCTGACGAACTTGCTCTCGGGTTGTCAGGTTTTTTCTCCAGAGAGATAATCTGACGCTTTCCGGGCAGTCTGTCTGTCTGTTCTGATCGGTCAGAATTCATAGATCCTAAATCCGTTATGGTTTTATCTTGGACCGAGTGGCAAACGCTCTTAGCCACTTTTTGGGCACCCCCGAAGCGCCGACTATGCTCTCGAGTGTCATTCACTCGCCCTCTCAAACCTCAACCGATTCGGGGGCTAATAATGAGGTCACCTACTAGAGGTTGGTTAATAGACCTTACATCTAGGGCCCACCAAGGGTCCCACATTATCATTAAAGTCCCTGGACTACCGATGCATATTCGGGATCCTCTCGGATCTATCAAGTCACTCAGACGTGATCCCACTAGTCGGTCATGGATCAACACTAGGATGAGAGGAAGTAGAGATGATGTCATAGCTGCAACGTTTGAGAGACTTAATATCTCAAATGAAGCGCTGTGAAGACTAACGTTACCTATAATGCCTTTAGTTAAGACAACAGTTTAAAGTAACGCCTGTATTTACACGTATTTAATGCCCTTGTAATGGCGCTCGTCCGGTGGTGGCGCACTCTATATAAGCCGCCCCCGAGCTCCTGGACAAGGGTTCCGCACCCTATCGTATTCAAACCCCCCGGAGAAAACACAAGCCTCCGGGCAGGAGACGTAGGGTCTTTACCTCCACCGAGAGGGGCCTGAACTCGTTAAATCCGAGTGTTACACTTGCACCGTAGCTAGGCTCCGACCCTTGTTTGTACCCCTGGTACTATTGTCAGGATCGTTCCCTCGACAACTCCTAGTCGATATGCTGCCATGACTGGGTCTTTGGAATCCCAGGTTCGTAAAACTTGTGGAGAAACAAGGTCAGAGTCCCCCAAACATCTGATGCAGCTGATGCTCATCTCCTTGGCGACGCATAAACCATGAAGCAAAGCCTCATACTCTATAGCATTATTAGTGCAAGGAAATAAAAGCCGTAGGACATAACGAAACTTATCTCCACGAGGGGAAGTTAAGATAACTCCAGTCCCTGAGCCCTCCAATTGTTGCGACCCATCAAAATGTAAGGTCCAATACTTAGTATCTGGTTTGTCTGGAGGTGCTTGCAATTATGTCCAATCATTGATGAAATCCACCAAAGCTGTGACTTGATAGTAGTCCGGGGCATATACTTGATATGGTAATCGCCCAGCTCAATAGCCCACTTAGCCATATGCTCGGCCGTGTCCATGTTGTGGATGATATCTGCCAAAGGTGCTGAACTGACGACTGTAAAAGGATGCTCTTGCAAGTAATGCTTAAGCTTTCGACTTGCCATGAATACACCAAACACTAGCTTCTTCCAGTGTGTCTTGGACTCCATAAGGACTTCGCTGACATAACAGACAGGCCTCTACATAGGATACTCCTTTCCTTCCTCTTTGCGCTCCACCACGATTGCTGCACTTATAACTTTATTATTTGTGGTGATGTACACTAGTATGTGTTCCTTCAAGGCAGGAGATGCTAAGATTGGTTCTTGTGCGAGTTGTCTCTTAAGAGCCTCGAAAGCCTCAGTAGCCTCTCAGTCCAATCGAAAGTATATGTCTTCTTCAGAAGCCAGTAGATGGGTATGGCCTTCTCACCGAGCCGGCTTATGAAGTGACTCAAAGTAGGGATGCATCCGCGAACTACTAAACTTCCTTGAGATTAGCAGGCTTACACAGATTGCAGAAGGCCTGGATTTTATCTGGATTTGCCTCAATGTCGCGCACTGAAATGATGAAACCTAGTAGTTTACCTGCAGGGACCCTGAAAACACACTTTGTCAGATTCAGCGTCATTTGATGTACCTGGAGGTTGGTGAATGTCTCCTTCAAGTCAGCGATCATAGTGTCACTCTTCTGAGAGTTGACCACAATGTCGTCGACATAAGCATGCACATTAGGGCAAATTTTTGGCTTAAGGAAATTTTGAACTCAACATTGATAAGTTGCATCAGCGCTCTTCAGACCAAAGGGCGTTGAGGTATAGCTGAATGTACCGAAGGGAAGATGAATGCCGTCTTCTCTTGGTCCTCTTGCTTCATCTTGATCTAATGATAGCCGTAATAAGCATCCAGAAAGCATAGGGACACACAACCAGCTATGGAGTAAATGATCTGGTAAAGCGAATGGATCCTTGGGACAAGACTTGTTTAGATCTGTGTAATCGACACACATTCTCCAAGTTCCATTCTTCTTTAGTACAAGGATTGGGTCAGCTAACCACTCTGGGTGGAAGACTTCAACAACAAAGCTAGTGGCTAGGAGCCGGACTACTTCTTCTCCAATAGCCTTGCGTCTCTCTTCATTGGAATGACGGAGGAATTGCTGGACTTGTTTCATTTTGGGGTCAACATTTAAGCTGTGCTCAGCGAGTTCTCTCGGTACACCTGGTCTGTCATAGGGTTTCTATGCGAAGATGTCCCGATTCTCACGGATGAACTCAATGAGCACGCTTTCCTATTTGTCAGTGAGATGCGCCGTAATGGTGAACTGCTTGGAGGAATCACTAGGGGTAAAGTGAACTTCCTTGGTGTATTTAGCAGACTTGAAATTCAGTTTAGACTCTATTGTAGGCTTCTTCGGGGAAGTCATATCCTCTGGGTCAACCTGAGAAGTATAGAGCTTCAATTCTTCTGCAACACAAGTTTTTTTTGCATACAGTGCAGCACCTTCCTCAAACCCCTGACCAATAGCACGACTGTCGTCAATTGTTGTTGTCCTATCTAGGCTAGGCATCTTGTGTTTAAGATAGATACAACAAGGACGAGCCATGAACCGGGTGTACGACCTACAAAAGAGAGCATGGTATGGGCTCTTAAACTTGACCACCTCAAAGGACAGGATCTCGGACCTAAAAAAAATTCTCAGTGCCAAAGGCCACTTCCAGCTAAATCTTGCTAACCAGTGGAGCCCACTTGCCAAAGACAATTCCATGAAATATTGTTGATGAAGGCTCTAGCTGAGAGTCTAGGAGATATTGCTACCGCCGTCATCATCCGCTTAAACGTGTCATAATACAATATGTTGATACTGCTACCGCCGTCCATCAGCCTTTGGTGAGCATATAGCCTCCTACCTGAGGAGCCACCACCAATGCTAAAGCACCTGGATTTTCCATGTATGGAGGGTGGTCAGCTGGCTCCAGGTGATAGGGTAGTCAGACAAATTCAACCATTGAGGAATGGAAGGAACGATTGTGTTGACCATGCGATGTTGTAGCTTACAATCACGCTTGCTGGTTGAAGTGGTGAAGACATGGTACTACCCGCTGTTTAATTGCTTGGGGTTACTCTGGAAACCTACAGGACCATTGTTGTTCTTCTATCCTTGACCAGCTCCATGGTTGATATGCCCCTCATTTCCATCCCCCATGTTATCACCGGGGTTACCTGGGTGACCAACAGGGAGACCGTCGTTGTTGTTACCACTGAAAAATGCATTCTTGAAATCTCTCATGATGTAATAGCCCTCCCATGAGTGGGTAGACGGTCGGTTAGGCCTGCTGTGCTTACGACATGACACCTTCAACGCATGTTTATAACGTTGGGCGATACCCTTGAGACTGCTTCTGGAAGCCTGAGCTATTATTATGACGCTAGTTCTTGTAACCCGAGTTGGTACTGGCGACCAAGTCAGAATTTTCATCACTGTTTTTTTGCTTGTTACCATTGTTCTTATTCCCAGTGTTGTTGTTTTGGTGACCCTTGCCGCTAATTTTCTTTCCCTTGCCAGACTTGTCATCATCTGAATCTGGATCTTTGGTTTTATCAGACTCAGCATACTTGGTCAACGCATTCATGAGCTCACTCGTGTCCATAATAGTGTGTTTGATACGCCCCAGCTTGTGGATCAAAGGCTCAAACCTGCAGTTTTTTCTCCAAGACGAACACTGCAGTCTGAGGCGTAACATTTTCAGATGAGCATATGATTTCAATAACGCGACATTCCGAGTGATGAGCTGACACACCATCCTTTTGGATACACTGCTCAGGATCGACAATGTTGGCTGGGCATTTGCAAGTTCCCTGGAAGTTCTTGATGAAACACTTGTTCAACTCCTGTCACGTGTTGATTGAATTTGGGGGAACATTTTTCAACCATGTGCGGGCAAGTCCCTCAAGCATCATAGTGAGATACATGGCACAGACTCCATCAATGACCTCCATCATACCCATTGCTAGCTCATAACTTTCGATCCAGCCTACTGGTTCCATGTCTGAAGTATAATTAGACACCTTGAGAGGAGCTTTGGAATCTGCAGGGATGCGCTTGTTCCTCAAGTCTTGCGTGAGACACTGAGTACAAATAGTCCTGCTAACGAAACCTGACCCGAGGGCGGCGGGAGCTGGGGTGTTAGTGGCGGGTGGGACTCTCGTGTTGCCTGCCTTCTGATGAGCATGATCCACCCTTATGTTACTAGCCGTGGATGCACGGGCTGCACGCATTGTCAACTACGACCTGTGCATCTGAAGCGCCTTGTCGTTGTTGTTGTTGTTGTTGCACCTGACATTTCGTGCGGCACCATGTAGTGCTTGACTCTGCTAGAATGGGTAATTTTCCAGGTAGACTGGAGACCCTGTGGTTGTTATACAACATTGAGGGCATCATGTTGGGACTGTTGGAGTAGTGCACCTGCTCTGTGACTACGGTCTGCACCAGTTGAATCACCTTCCTTGCCTCGATCTCGAACGAGGTGTTACCCTCAATCGGGGTCATTGACAAGTTCTAAGTAGCTGCATATAAGTTGTCCACCAGGTTGGAAAAGTGACCAGAGGGCGTATGAAAATGCACAGGTGGGTGTTGTGCCTACTTCTGAACCTGCTGGTGTTGATCTTGAGGTGCCTGCTAATGAATCACGACTCCAGGATCTGGTGGCATGCTGATCACTGTTGTTCCTAGGCCTGCTCCCAGATTAGCATTCATGGTGAGCTAGATGGGCGATGGTGTCTGGAAGAGATTACGAGGCTCTGTCACCCCGCCTGGAACCTGAAAACGGCTTTGTTGTCTCCTATGCTGGACAGTGGTGATCGCCTGCTGGTCGAGGGTGAGGTGAACTTGCTGCTCCTCCAAACGCCGACTCTCGTCAAGAACGGTTTTTTGGATTTCGACAAGACGTGTAGTTTTGGCCCTTATATCCTGCTGAGCCTTCGCAGGCTGCTCCGGGCACTTCTTGATTTCTGCAACGTGTCGCTGCGTTCTCCACCGTGACCGGCTCCGCAAGGAGCTTTTCGAGTGTCGCGAGTGTTTCCGTGACCCCTGGGGCATCCATGCCTCCAACGTCAGCCTAAAAGTTGGTGGGCGGGTTCTGTCCCGACGGATTGTCCCCAGTCGGATTGGGTCCTTGGGTTTTTGGGTTCTGTTGATTCCCTGCCATGTAGACCGCAGTGTGACGCGGTGACCCGTCAAAAACCGGGTAACCATCCTCATCAGAACAACCTCCAAGTCTATCATCGAAGAACGGGAGGATAGACTCAATCTTAGTGTAGTTGTTGTCGCCAACTTATGATTGACTCTCAAATTGGACAAACGTGGTGCCTCCCATGATGGAGTCGCCGCTCGGATCTTGCTCTTGCTCAGACCCAGGGACAAAGCCAACGAAGATGTTGACGTTGCCAAAAGGACTCCGACAGCTTGACTCGAGAGAGAGCTTTTGGACCCCAGCCCTCGTCATTGATTCCATTTAGCTGTTTGATTCGATAGCAGGAGAAGGCATTCGGCAGATTTAGGCCCTCCTGAAGATGGACTTGGAGCAGAATTCGACAGTGTATCAGTCACATAACCGTATTCACGGCAAGTCCATCCGGGTGGACACGGTGCAGTCGGCTCATAGCCCACTCGCCCATGGGAGGCACCGGCGTTCCCGTCCTCGGAGAGACCTGTATGGAGTCCTAAGGCATGTCGACCGTCGTCGCACTGGGATTCCCCCTCAGAGAGATGTCACTTATGGATGACAGTCCTATCAAGACAGGCAGCCATACAAGGACGTTCGAAGACACAGCCCTGCTCGGCAGAGGGACTACAGGGATGAAGACTTCTGAGCACCCCTGCTCAATGCTAGATCCATCATTTCTTAGGGCCTCATTAAGAGACCTAGAGTTAGCAGGGACCGGCCGAGTGTTCACAACATTTATGGCCTTGAGTATTTCAACAGATACATTCGGGAGGGTGAGATTCCTCTCTACTATAGGTTGACGACCGGGATTGGCAAGTTCAACGGCGAGTCGAAACTAGAGACTTGGTTGGAAGATTATCCAGGGTCCATTTAGATCGACGGTGACAATGATTTTGTCACAATGAAGCACCTGCCCCACATGCTGGAAGGATCAGTGAGGGTGTGGCTTAATCAGCTTCCCAGAGGCGGTATTTATAGGTGGGAAGACCTGGCCCGAATGTTCATCAAGACGTTCAAGGGCATTTACAAGCGTACAGACAGACTGACCGAGTTACAACACTGTGTGTAGAGGAACAACGAGAATCTCCTAGAGTACATCCTACATTGGACCACCTTGCACAACTCAGTGGAAAATGTGACAGAGCACCAGGCAATCTGTGCCTTCAAAGCAGGCCTCAAATACCGCGACATTATCCTGAAGTGTTGCCAGTGTGATGTTCTGACTCTTAGTCAGTCCATGGAAATCACTAGCTGGTACGCCAATGGCGGTGAGGAAGACCGTCGGAGAAGTGGCAAGAGTCGCGTTACTAAAGCCCCTTAGTCGGGCAGCAACACCGACAAGAAGCAAAAGAGGATAGCTGAGTCCACCAGCAAAGCAGAAGTTGTGGCCATGTCCGGACAAGGCAAGATCAAATTCAAGCAGAATCATAAGAAGGATTGGGCAGCCAAGAAAAAGAGCAGCCCTAAGGGCGACATCTTGGACCAGCCCTGCCAGATCTATACAAAGAAGGATGATGATTGTAACCTGATTCTACTGAAGCATACCACTCGGGAGTGCCGTCTGCTCAAGCAGGAGATGCGAGAAGATCCCTCCGAGGACAAGGAGGACGATGACGAAGAGGGCGGAAACGCCTCGAGGTACACAAGTGTAGGGGGTCGTTTGTA
>CBMN010154300.1:0-10260 GCA_000582825.1 Hordeum pubiflorum | reverse complement strand
GTGAAAGGACAGTGACTGGGCTCTCAGCAGCCCACGACCTGGGCTGCGGGTACAAAACGGAGCTTGCCGTCAACCGCTGTTACCATGGAATGACGTTACTGCGCTAGGTGGGTCAGCTGGCTACATTATGGCAGCGTCCTATGTACCCGCGAGCATCCCTTTAGCAAATCTCGATGATGTCTGATGGTGTACGATACCGACCACGCGAGGACGGGCACTCCTGTGAGTTTTCGAACTAGCTCTTGTAAAAAAAAAAATGTCTTCTCTGCGACAGTCTTAATTAGCGAACTCAATTATCTCGGCCTGGTGGATTTTCTAGCGTGTCAGACTGACAAATTAACACGGACCAAACTAAAACTTGCTTACTTATTGAACAGCTAATGGTGAACAAAAAAAGTGTGTTCGCTGGTCCAAAGTGATCCACGTCCGCCCGTGGCCACCAATCCTCCACAGCTAGCATGCACAAGGACGTGCAGGTTTCCACGCGCAAGGGGCCATGTCTGCTACAGCTATGGATGGTCTGCGTACATGTCAGACGAACGTACAAAGCCTAGGTGCTTTTGCATGTGGGTGGGAACTCCCTAATTCAATACTACGAAGCGAAAATAAATCAAATACACACCATATACACTGGTCCAACGGCCGAGATTCCGGCCTGCCTGTAGCCCGACCTCCATTGGCATTTTTCGGACAAACTTGGCCGATGCTGCCATTGCGCAAGCTTCAATCTAGAGGAAGCAAGGCTTACTAGGTAGCAAGGGTATGTAGGTGTTTTGCGTTTGGGCTTATGTGCGGGGTGCAAGTGTGTTCGTGCCACTAGCTTACAACTTAATAAACCATATATAATAAATAAAATACATCTACGTACGTGTACCCTTAACCTTATTGATACTCTGAACCTCTGTGCGCTAGCCAAAAAAAAGAGTAGAGGCGAGATATACGCCCGGCGACTTTCAGTCTTGATGGGCATGCGCATTTTCAAACAAGCTCCGCACACAGAATAGCGGGATACTTGGTGGCTGGCATGCGCTGAAGATATGACGACTTTCATGCCATGACCACGCATGCTCTAGATGCTACTGGGTTTGATACCATGCATGGACACGTATAGCATTTGCATAGAGCAGGAGAAGTCAACTATAGATGTTTCATAGCTAGCTTTGGCTTAAACAAACATGGTCATTGGTGTGGACACGTACGCCCCGTGAAAAAGATTAAAGTATCCAGGCAGTGGTTTCTTTTAAAAAAATGTTCAACGTATATTTGAATAAATATTCATCATATATTTGAAAATCCTTCAACTTCTTGTTTCAAACAAAAAAAATCCTTCAACTTGTATCTATTCTTTATTTTGTTTAAAAACATTCAACGGTGAAAACTTTGACATGTATACAGAAAGCCAAAAATAAGAAAAGCCGAAAGAAAACCCATGGCAAGTGACAAAGAAACTATCCCTCTGTTGAGCTTCTTGTTGAAATAAATGAATCTACTATCTGTTGTTTGCAAAGACGCACGCTACTACTAATTTGTAGAAAACAATTAATTATTGGTTCATGCAAGGATGAATATAGCTTTATTTTTTTGATGGACTGATTTGTAGCTAAAAAATAATTCGTGTATGCAAGGATGAATATGTCATCCTATTCAATGTTTTTCGCGAAAGATATTGGGCATTTCGCCCCAACAGATCCTTAATCGGCCAGCCACATGTAAGGCCGATCTCCAATCATTTTTTAGTTCTAATATTTTAGTAATAGATTCAGAGATGGAAAATCATTTTTTATGGAAAATTTGAAAATGTTCAGGTAGGTCAGTATAAATATTCATATATTTGAAACTAGTGCTCATGTCATGTTTAGCATATTACTATATACGGAAGACATATTGTAGCATGAGTTATTCATGCACAACAGAATAGATATTCGTATGCTTTGCAAGTAAAACATAAAAATACAAAAATTAAAAAAGAGAAACATAACAGAAAATGAACAAAGTAAACTTAAATGAAAGTAAAAGATGAAAATAAGAAAACATATAAACAAATAAAAAAAGTTAAAAGTAAAAATATCACACAAAAGGGAAAACCCAAAAAATGACACTCACAACATACGCCAGCCTATGAATGTCCGCTCTTTGAGGGAAACACCCACACTCGTTCGCATAAAGTCTATAGAAGTGAAAAGACAACCTGGTTTGAAATCGAAATCTTTTAGTTGGGGAAGGAGTTCGGTAAGACAAAAAACAATAATAAAGGGCTTTTTTCTATTACGCGGTGGTGATTCTTGATGCCTACTACCCCATTTGTTTCAATCACCCCTTGGGATACATTCAAGTTTTCTTCCAGCGACAGATTGAATTTTTTATCATCTTTTACTAGTCTTAAAGTCGTAGAAATTATATATAGCACCAAAAGAACAGAAATTGTAATAGGGTTTGCCATGATGAAATCTCGGCATCCATGCATACTGGGTACCACCATAAGCGCAAGGATTATTTTCAGGTAACTAATAATAACGGAACCCAACGCAAACTCCGAAGGGCCAAAAAAAACTACCAGCCCACGCAGCATCCAAGACATGTATGCAGGTAGGTTTAAGGGTGTGAAATGTCATGTTAAAATTGGTGCAGTAGAAAACTGTGAGGTAGTTTACATTCAGAATGACGCTAGAAGTGCAATGCGTCTATCGACCTACTAATCCAACTTAGTTAATTGGATCCATCGAATTTAATCCAATCGATGTTTCATTCACTACCTCTTCGTTGCCTACGTATGAAAAAAAAATAACGGTGTACAAATAAATAAATAAAGTATAAATACATAGTAGTGACACTGGACAGTAACAATAGCACTTGCGTGTGTAAAACATGTGCTACTGCCATCACCATTAGTAGTAGCGATGTCTATAAAACACGCTACTGCTCAATATTAACTGTAGCGCCATAACAGTATTGTGGGCAACCGTGCTACAGGTAGGGCGAAAACCAATGCTACTGGTAAGGTTTTCCCTAGTAGTGTCCGATAGTGTATCGGAAAAGTCCTCCAGATGGGGTCGTGAAAAAACAGAGGCTTGCGATGGCAAAATAATTGTTCTGGGTCTCGCTCTTGTGGTTTTGGGATTTTAGAGAATTTATAGGCCAAGAATTACGGTAAACGGAGCTACAACGGACCGACAAGGGGGTCGGGCATGCCACCTGCCTTGTCGTCTCCTCGTCTATTTTCTGGACCCCTCTCGAAGCATTTTCGTACAGAAAAAAATTGTCAAAACGTTTCGTCGCATTTGGACTCCGTTTGATACAGTTTTTTGGTAAAATTAAAAACAAGTAGAAAACACCAACTGACACTAGGCACCGGGTTAATAAATTAGTTCTCAAAAAAGATAAAAAATGATGTATAACACATACAAAATTAATAATATAATAGTACAAAACAATCAAAAATTATGTATACGTTGAAGACGTATTGGTAGGTATCAACGAAAATAAATAATTTGATTGTATTTTTGGAACCCTAACCTGAATTGTAGTAGTTTTATGCTATTTACTATAGAATCACATTCCCTATAATCAATCAGTAGACTGTTTATCTCCTTATCCCTCATGTCCCATTCCCCACCTTTAATACACCTGAACAAGATACGTCGTGGGAAAATTTTAGACCTTGTTTTAGGTTTTCCCTATTTCTTGTTCCGACTTTATTTTGAATTTTGTATTATTTTTTATTATTTCCTTTCCTCTTTTTTATTTCTTTTATTTTTTATTTTCTTCCGTTGAAATTTTGTGATAAGATTTTTGAATACAGGTCGTTTAAAACTTTGTAAAAAAAATTCAATTTTAAATTCTTGAATATTTTTTAAATTTGTTAAAAAAATTAAATATATAATTTCTTAATTTATGACTATTGTCTGAATTGAAAAAAAATATTTTACAAATTCATGAATTTTTTTATAAATTCCGGACATCACTTCAATTTATAAACTATTTTAAGTTTACGGGCATTTTTCCACTTTTATGAACATTCAAATTTCATGAATAATTTTTAAAATTCCATGAATATGTTTTTATCATCCGTGGAGGTTTGTCAACATTCATGAGTATTTAATTTTTGGGATATTTACATTTATGCACCTAGTTTGTGCCCACTCTTAGATTTGCCCCTAAAAAATCATGTGCTCAACATTTTCCCCTCTTTAGTTAGGTGCGCTTATAGAAATATGTACCCTTCCGTAAATTTTTTGTCTAGTCAAAGACCTTTGACCGTCCAATTTGTCTACATGTGCCCCTAGCGATCAAAAGCCTTCGACCGAACGGAAAATGTACATAAGGGTATTTTTTATAAGCACACCTATCGGAACAGGGGCAAATCTGAGCATGAGATTTTTTTAAGAGTAAATCTGAAAGTTGGCGCAAATTAGGGGCATAAATGTAAATGTCTATTTATTTTTCTAACATTTTTTTTAATCTCTTATCAATTTAGCTATATGTAAGTTGCCTAAAAAATGCAATTGGGGTCATTCGATTGTTTGGGCCGTTGATTTCCGCATCAAGATTCGTTGTCCTTCTTTTTTTGTGACTACTATTGTGTTTTGTTCCCAAATATTCGGTCGACCACTATTTTGGGCATGTCGATGTTTTATTGAGTTGAAGGCCATTTTGTTTGCATGTTTATAGGCTGATGTTGCTCCTCTTTTTTTTCTGTTTGTATGCATTTTTTGCTTTTCTTTGTTCACTGATTTTAAGAGGTATTCTTGTGATGTTGTATGAGTGAAAATTGTATACATATAAGTACTATATTGCCAAAATTGCACCACTATATGTTTATTTCTTATACATGTAAGTACTATATTGCCAAAATTCCACCACTAGTGATAAAGTTTCATGACGATGTAAATTGTATACATATAAGTACTATATTGCCAAAACAGCACCACTATATATTTTGCAATTTTGTTTGCTTGTTTATAGGCCGATATTTCTCCGCTTTGTTTATAGGCTCATGTTTTGGCAATCTTTGTATAAATTATATTAGATTCCTAAAATTGCACCACTATAAGATTATTTCTTATACATAATTAATATGTGCAAAGTTATTCTAAGTTTTTTTCACTTTTTATTTTTAAAGGGTAATACCAATGCCATTAATTCGTTGTACCTCTTTATTTTTTAGTTTTTGTTTCATTGTCTTTCTTCATTAAAGGCAAAACGATCCGCCACCATCTCGGCCTTCCCACTTAGAGCATCTTCAATAGCCGCCTTGTTATAGGTTACTTGGAGGCAAAAAAGAGTTCTCCACCAAAAGCCCCATGAAAAAATATTTGCCAAAAAAATTTCGCAGCCATAAAATACACCATCATGTGTTGCAAATATACAACGCTTGGGTTGCTGCCGTAAAACGAAGACAACATTACAGGCCACCAACTTGCTTATCGATCCCCTCCCTGGCTCCTCCACCGCCGGCCATCCTTGCCGCTCAGCCGACCAATTTCGGCCAGTGCTCCACATATTTGGTCGATGCGGTCGATTCGGTCACGAATAGACTGCTTGCTGCCTCGCCACGCCTAGGCTCTGGTCTGAGGAGCAATGACAGAGCAGATGCACGGCACACTAGACTCAAGCACGGGTTATGGTTACACGACATCGACATCCATCTCTTGGTCCAGTATGGTCGTCTCCCGGCCCTGCGTAGCCACTGTCTGTCGCTTTGCCCATCACCGACGCTCTTCGTTGATGCTGACGATGCCTCTCCCCCTTAGTCGTTGCTCTCCTTCTACCAAAGGCTAGATGTGAGCTCTCCAAATTTCGTGGTTCCTCTCTATTCATCTTCTCTAGTTGAATGTATAGATGGCTACATGTTAGATATATGGTTGTATGGATAGATAGATGGATCTATTGTTGCCGTACTCCAGCTGACTGAATGAATGGATGTGCATAAATGATTAGATGAGAATGAATGAATGTTGGTTAACAAATTCACCTCATAACATTTCTATATATTATCGAAGAGTTCAATGCATATTTCAGTAAACGGAAGCAATTGTAAAGAAGAAAAACATAGAGCAGTGTTGTCCTTTTTTAGGGCAGCTGTTAGAGATGGATTTTATCGTGGCCAAAATAAACACTTTTTGGTTTCCTAAATTTTACTTCGAGCCCAAAACGGTGCCCTAATATAGGGCAGCTACTGGAGATGCTCTTATGCAGCTCCCTTGGTCCTATGCGTGAATGTGACCTGCTACAACCCCACCAAGATAATGTCGTCGCACCATTCGCTGTTGCGCTCCCGCGCCAGTCCCAGCCTGCTTCCTTGCTACTCCCACTCCACCGCCGGCTACCTTGTTATCGTATGACAGTACGTGAGTGGTTTCTCAGCTCCTGGGTGCTCCTACACCCTTTATGAACAGTAAATTCAAAACAAATTCAAAAAAATTGTAAACAAATTGAAACTTTACATCATCAAATATGATCAAACTGTGTAGGTGCCTGCAAGTTTTCATGCCAAAAAAACATTCGAGGAGCTCTACAAAACCAAAAATATTTCAGTGTTTCAAGTTTTGAGCACTTTTAGCACTGAAATCTGAAATTCGTGTCTACACCTTTCACTTCATGATATTTTGTTATGAAAACTTGCAAGAACTTACAAAGTTTGACCATATTTGATGTCGACAAGTTTCATATTTTTTGATTTTTTTTTCTTTTTTTGAATTTACTATCTGTAGAGGTGTAGGGGCACCCGGGAGCTATCACACCTTTCACATGGCACAATACAACATGAAACCTTCAACTTCTTTTGCAATGACTCTAGGCATTTTGAATATGCATGCTTCAAAAAGTTTCTGGGTTCGTAATTGCACGTAAGGATGAGATGAATCAAATTACAGCTCCCCTGCAAAAAAAATATCACATTGCAGCTCCATTGACACGTATCCAACGTCTTTAGTCGTAAAGCTCTCATCACTATTGCATTAATAGTTTTTGGTTGACTTTGATCTAGGTGCTCTCATCCTTCATACGAGATCCATATAATTTTTTTGGTTGACTTTGATCCAACGTCTTTAGTAATAAAGGTCTCATCCTTCATACGATATCCATATAAATTTTTTGGTTGACTTTGATCTAGGTGCATATACTCCCTTCGTTCCTAAATATAAGTCTTTTGAGAGATTCTATCATATACTACATACGGAGCAAAATGAATGGATCTTCACTCTAAAATATGTATATATACATTCATATTTAATTCATAGTGAAATCTTTAAAAAGGCTTATATTTTGGAACGGTGAGAGTATGAAATTATGAGTGAACTATGACGCGGCACAATATATATCACACACGGTTCTAATTAACATAACTTCAACAAACTGCAGATGATACAAGACCTAGGGGCAAACATGCACATGTGCATATAGCCGGTACAGTATTTCGGATGATACAAACCTCCGGGTACATGAATCATTTATTTAGACACCACGACAGGACACAATTTTACGTAGCGTACGTGCATAGGGATCCCTGCATGCATGTCAGGGAACTTAGTCATGCACGATACATACACATGAACTGGAAAGCAAACTGGAATAGTATGTAGGAGTACATAGGAAGGTGCAGTCATGCATGGTATGTGTAAGAAACAAGCATGTCATGCTTCCACGAGTATACGTTGATCGATCAGAGCTGGCAGGTGAAGCCAGCGGGGTAGGTCTTCTTGCACTGGTTGAGGAGGAGGACGAGGTCGACGGGGACGTTGAGGTTTATGACACCGAGGACCTTGGCCCTGATGGCTGTGCAAAGGCACACCGCGGCGTTCAGGTCAGCCAGCCCGCCCAGCAGCGGGCAGCAAGGCTCCTTGGGCGGCACACCGAGCCCGAGCTTGAGCAGGTTCAGCACGTTGGCACACACGCTCAGCTTCAGCGTGTCGATTGGGCACGAGCCGTTGGTCGTTGAGGGTGGCGGCGGCGGGGTCGGGCAGTGGTGTCCACAGTCGCCGTGCACAGCGACGACCATCAGGTTCAGGCCGAGGAACAGAAGGACGAGCTTGGGAGATGGCGCCATTGCGAAAGCTTCGACGAGAGGAAGCAAAGCTCGTGTGATCTCGAACTCGCAAGGTAGCAAGGGTTTGTAGGTATTGTGCGTTTGGGCTGTGCATGTGCTGGTATTTATAGCCCGGTTGCACATGCATGCATGCAAGTCTGTTGATGCCATGCATGATCGCTTAACTTAAACTATAGTAAAATCCATATACATACGTGTACTCTGTGCGCTAGCCAAAAAAAGGTTCAGTGCCCTGCGACTTTCAATACTTCATGGTCGCATGCGTATTTTAAAACAAGCTCCACACACAGAATACGGGAAAGTAGCAGCTGGAATTCTGCTGAAAATATGTTGTGTGATTTTCATGCCATGACCACCACGCATGCCATAGTTGCTAGTTAGTTTGATACTTCCACCGTTACAGAATATAGTGCATATAGATTTTTAAGTTAAATTTGAAAACTTTGATTAACTTTTTAGAGATAACTATTTATATTTGTAATATCAAATATATAAAGTACAAAATTTAACTTATAATGAATCTAATGATATACGTTTGGTATTGAATTAATACTCCAGCTAGTGCTTCTAAAAGCCGAATTGATGAAGAGAGACGGATAATATATTTTAACACTTTCCCCAACGTCCAGGCTTATTCGGTCTTCAGACGTGTAATCAACATAGGCCGCAGAATTTTTTTTCATTTTAGTATTGCGTTGGCAGATCTTGAACTCAAGACCTCTTGGTTCGGATACCATATTAATTTAATATTCCAACTAGTTGCTTCAAAAGTCTGAACTAATGGAGAAAGACGGACAATTTCAACATCCGGCATTCTACGTGTAAATGTTTTTCTTCACAAATTTAATCAAAGTTTACGATGCTTCATATCTGAAAAAAAAAATATATGCGCCAGGGTACCATGCAGGGACATGTATGGTACTGTGTAGATAGATGCCTTGCTTGCATACAGTGACGTAGCCTGAAATAAAATGGTGGATGTGCATACTCCAAAATAATTGATTGGGTTTTTATTTATTATGCTTCGAGGTTGTTTGAAATGAATAATTTAACCAAATTTTTAGATAATAAAAAATACCTTAAAATTATGGGTGTGCCGTTAGCTACGCCACTGCTTGCATATGCATATTAATTCGAGAGCTGGAGAAGTCAACTATAAGTTTCTTGGCTAGCAGGTTTATACATGCACGGTCGTTTGTGTGGACACATACGCGTGTGGAAAAGGTACATCCGGCAGGGCAATTCCAGTGCCGACATAGGAGCTCGATCGGGTGACAAGATATTCTTGTGAACTAGAGCTGTGGCTGGAAGGAAAGGAATGCGTGCCGTTCTTCCACTCGGCGGTGAAATTTGAAGTGAAACACCTCTTCGCAGCCTCGGCGCTACACGAACATGCAAGGATATAACAAAGAAACCACACCGACACATCCTTAGGGAACATACAACCACAAACAAATGTGCCCAAACAAACCAAACACACCGGCCGAAATGCACAAAATTCATCCCAAAAAATGCTGGCACTACAGGCAAGCACGGACACAAACCTAGAAATGCAAAGTAACACGAGTCACATGGCGAAGGTAGTACCAGCGAAATCACTAATTGAGGTGTACACCTTCCGAGGTCACTCCCACCTCCCCACCACTACCGGAATAGACGGCTATGCCGACGGCCACGGCCGTCGGTATAGGCCCGTTTCCCGTCGGCATACCACTACGCCGACGGCCACCGTCGGCGTACGGCCGTCGGCAACATATTCGACGGCGTAGCCCTGTTAGCCGTCAGCATAGAAAGGCCGTCGGCGTAGCTGCTACGTCGACGGCGTCCGTACAGCGATGCCGACGGCCTGAGCCGTCGGCAACGTTCCTCGCCAAACGGCGTCCGGCGGCGCCGCCGTCAAGATCGTGCCAACCAGTGGCCGCCACTGGTAACTCTGGGGCGTCCCTGGACGTAGCTATGCCGACGGCTTTGCCGTCGGCGTAGTTTCTGTCTGATTTTTTTCTTTCCCCTGTTTAATTTCAGTTCATTTCAATTCAAAATAACAGATATATAGCAGGTATATATAGCAGGAATTCAATATGCACATATCAACACCACATCCTCACAACAAGATAAGCATCATCAACACCATAAACATAGATAGTCACACCACATCCTCACAACAAGATAAGCATCCACACATCCACCATCACATCCACACATCCACCATCACATCC
>CBMN010154283.1:0-10830 GCA_000582825.1 Hordeum pubiflorum | reverse complement strand
CCATCTCACACACCATCTCGCGCTCAAAACCACCCACTTCACACACGCCAAGAGTAATCACATCCCACCATCATATCACCCAATCTCACATCATGTTCATTTTATTAGTTGTAGTAGTGAAGTGGTGGTAGTATAGCAAGCAAGATAATGTAGCTAACAGGGAGTAGGCTTCCTATTTTTAGGTTAACATAGCAAGCATGAACATACATAAAGTAGCAGCAGCATATTTGCGTGTCTATAGGTTAAGAAGCGAGGGAAGTGTCTGAATGGTGACCTGGAGTAGAGCCTCTCGCTCTAGGGTACTGGCGTAGTCGATGTCCTCCGAGTCTTCTGGCCTCTGGGCCTAGATTATAGTCTTCTGGCCTCTGGGCCTAGATTATAAATACATCGTATAAGCACTTAGCACAAAGACCCAAATAAAAGCAATAAGAAGCAACACCAACCAACGAGAGTGGTTCTAAGCTATAGAGTTCGATTTTAGATGAGTTTAGAAACTGGTTTCATATTATTTGGACTTTGCATGAATTTACTATGGATTTCCTAAGTTTAATTCGGGTTTAAAAACTCTTAAGGCCAAAACTGGGCAGGGCTGGTCAATGGGCCGAATTCGGCCTGCTCGGTCCTTCCTCAAGGCGCGGCCCGCAGCGCGGCCTGCTAACCTGGGCCGACGACAGCCCGGCGGGGCGGCCTACCTCCCTCTCTTCCGCTCGGCCTGCTGGCAGCCCACTGCGCCTATTGGGCCGCAGTGGCCCAGATCGGACTGGAGCCTGATCTTGCCCCCTCTGCTCTCTCTCTCTCCCACCTTACACAAGGTGCTCGATGGAATTCCTCCAAGGGACTCCTCGCCGGCGGCGCTCGCCGCGGCGGCAGCAACACGCCAGAGCGCGACTCCCTCAACCTGCATACATTACGGCTCGAAGGCCGGCTCTCAGGGGTGGTGGCCGCTTGTCCGGCGGCGAGGGCACACGACGGACACCGCGCACGGGTCGATCGCACGCGGTCACGGGCAGGGCGCGCGACGGCGCGGACGCGGAGTCGCGGGCACGGAACCAGTCCGGCCGCGACGGCGAGGCGGAGCTTTCCAGGCTTCCACGGTTTGGCTCGGCAGCGAGGGCTCGGACACGACAGCGCTAGGCAGAGGGATATGGCAGACACTGCGCTCGGGAAGGGGTGCGCAGACACGGAGCGATTCTGGTCGCGGCGGCGAGACGAGCTCTTGCAGGGACTGGGCTCGGAGGCAGAGGGCAAGGCTACAGCGGTACTGAACAGGGAGGTTCTGCGATTGATGGCCACTACCTGGGTTCGACCGGACGCGGCAACGACGGTTGCGCGCCCACGGCGCGGGCACGGGATAAACCCGGCCGCGGCGACGATTCCTACTAGCAAGGCAAGCTCACGCGGTTGCGGGCGCACCCGGCCGCGGAGGCGGTGGTAACAGGCAAGGGTGTACGCGGCTCGAGCGGGCATGGGTGTCCCCGGCCGCAGCAGCACTGCGGCCACGACTCGGCGTCAAGGTTGGCCCGAAAGCGGCAAAGGCATGACTAACCGCGGGCACGGAACGATTCCGGCCGCGCGGCTTGGTTCATGACAACGGGGTCAAGGTGGGGTTCGGGGCGACGCAGCGCGTCGCCCACGGCGTGCACGGCGCACACGCAGCACAAAAACGGGGCGGCGCGGCTCCATGCCGGCGTCCCGGCAACACCCAGCGCATCGGCGCTTCCTAGAAGTTCCTACCTACCGCTACGACGGCGTCCATGGCCCGAGTCACCGCGCGACGGCGGCGCTCTAGGATGGCCATGGCGCGCACACGAGCAGAAGGGGTTCGGCGAACCCAAGGCCCGTGGCGGGGGTTGGTCTAGGGGCTTGTAGATTTTCTCACCGTGGGGTGCTTGATGTCGTGAAGGAGGGCACGGTCTCGGGGTAGAGGAAGAAGACGACGGCGGTCTTGGCGTCGAGGCACAGGCGAGGCAGCGTCCGCCTGGTTCACGCCATGGCACGGCGTCGAGCACGGGCAGCCTCCCCGCGCCACTCCTTGGCACGTACGGCGTCACTGGACCCTCTTCTTGGCTCCTGGCGGCTCCTCCTCTTCCTCGGTACGAACGTCTGCGGCGGCGCTCCGCTCTGGCTCCGGCCTCCTCGACCCTCTCTCACCGGTCCCTCAGCGGCGGCGGCAGCGGGACTGGAAAAGGCAAGCCCCGGGCTCGATCTAGGGTTCCCAAGGGGTTGCGGCTCGCTCCTCTTATAGCGGCGGCTAGGGCGCGCGCGAGGGAAGGCTCCCGGCCGGAGGCGGATTGGGGCTCTCCCCTCTCTCGACTCTCTCTCGGCTCTCCCTCTCGGCGAGAAGGGTCATGCAAGGCGCGTGATCCCGGGGACCACTGGCGCGAGGCGGTTGAGCGGGTCCAGCTGGCGATCCAATCCCCTCCCCACATCATCTTGGCGCGCAAGGCAGCAGAGCGGCAAGCGCACATGCGCGGGTCGGCGCTCGGCTCGGGCGGAGAAGACAGAGCAGGGGCAGGGGAAGATGGAGGAAGGGGAAAGCCGACAGGTGGGGCCCGCTTGGCAGCCTCACTGCAGCGGCGACCCACCTGGCAGTGCCTGCTGCGAGGGTGGCGTAGGTAGGCCGAGGCGGTGGCGATTTTGGCCCAAGCGCGGGTGAGCGCGGGCTAGCTGAGCTGGTTGGGCTGGCGGCTGGGTTAGGTGATGGGCCGAAGGCCTTCTCTATTTTCCTTTCTTTTCTGAAATGCTTTTCTATATGACTTGAATTGTATTGATTTGAATTAATTTGCACTCAAACAAAGATCCAAGAAGAACCAAATGATGATGCACAAGTTTAAGCACAAGAGGCAACATTAATAAAGTTATTTACCTAATTTAAACTAATGATTGTTACCCAAATTTAATCATTTAACTTAATTAGTAAACTACATGCAATGCAACCAGCTTAAATGAAAACGAAATTTTTAGGTTGTGATTTTTGGGTTACAAAAATTAGGGTTGTTACAGTCGACAGGTACAATCGTCCGTTAACGAGCGCCGGTTGAGCTTCCCCGAGATGCAGATCGACAAGTAGCCATTCCCAGTCAACACGCTGGAGCTGAACGGCAAGAAGGTCCTGGTTCGGCACGAAGTGGACGATAAGGGGAAAGCAAAGAACCTTGTCATCGGTGACCCGCGGGTAATCGATGAGAACGCCAAGGTTCTACACAAGGAGGTGGTCGCCCAGAAGACCCCTGATGGAAGGGAAACCCTGAGGATCACCGTTCAAGGCACCGGGGGGCTTGCAGGGGCTGCCAGACAGCAAAACCCCCTGGCAGGCGCTCACCGGATAGTCGGGCGCTTGCCACCGGACAATCCGGAGCACCGGACAGTCCGACAGTCCGGTGGCTCACAGAGACGACCCGGCACCATCAGGCCAAAAATGTCAGAGGTTGGTACTTGGAAGCAGAACATAAAAAAGGCTTCTGGGAGGATTTCCATGTCAGGGCTGACCTTCTAGCAGCTTCTTTCCAAGTACATGAGCAAGAAGGCCGCTCTCGTCGATAGGCCACCGCAACGGCCGAAATCACCTGCAAAGGGAGGCCGTGAGTAGAAAGGAAAGGCGTCGATCACTCCTATCCAGCAGATCGGCCAAGCCCAACCGGTGGTGCAGCTCAAACCACCTGAAGACCATGCATCGATGACGCAATGGAGTTCCTCGCCGGCTACCATAAGTATGATGTACCCAATCTAAGCCTAGGGTGGCATGCCGATGTATCCGTACTACATGTATGGGCCATACGGCTATCCAGCTTGGGGGGCACCAGCACCACCTACGCCAGCACCATCCGCACCTATGCCTTCAGTGTTCGATCGGTTGGCGCCATCAACGTCATCATCACAGCAGCCGCGATAATGCCGGAGTTATCGACCACCTATATAAGCTGACAAATCCAGCAGGGGGGGCATGTTAGGCCTCCACCTAAATTCGTGGTAGAGCAGCAGCAGCCGGCAAGGTCTACGGCCAGCGATGTGATCAAGATCGGCACGGCGAACGTGACGATCAATGACAAGACCAAAGGGTCGATGATTTTTGGCAAATCGGCCAATTCCGTTGTGTTGAAGTCCACACCAGTGGAGGGCGCTGCGGCCAATTATCATGAGGCCAGCAGTAGCAAGATAGCTTTGGATTCCAAGTACTTCCAACCCCAGTGGTGCCCGCCTGGACTGACTCACTCTCAAAAGAGGAAGTTGCAGCGGCTAAGGGCAAATGAGAAAAGGGAGGAGGCATAGCGGGTATTCAATGAGACACATCCCATGTACCCATAGAAGAAGAGGGGGGCACAAGCCGCTGAAACTCCAGTCGAGTCGGCTGCCCTAGCGTCGCTGGAATGTCCGGTGGCTACCACCGGACTATCCGGTGTATCGAAATGTCCGGCAGAGCTCGCCAAACTATCCGGTGTGCACTCAGTAGCACCTGAACAGCCCAGCCAGGACGCTGAGAGGGCACACTGACGCAGAGGTACCTAAAGTTACTAGTGAGGAGGTTTTTGATGAAGAGATGGTGGACTACGGGGATTCACCTGATCGTTTGGCCATGGATGTCAACGTGATCGCCTTCTCAGCCAATTACACTATTATCGGCGAAGATGAGAAGGAGGTGGCTCGCTTAGACTTTGGGCTGAAGGAGGTGGTATTCACCAAACCAACCGAAGCTATTAACCATCTAAAGCCGCTCTACGTACGTGCGCGGCCATATTGATGGGATGCCGGTGTCACACATGTTGGTTGATGGCGGAGCCATAATATCATGCCCTACACTCTGTACAGAAAGTTGGGCAAGTTGGACAGCGAGTTGGTAAAGACCAACATGACCTTGAGCGGCGTCGGCAGTGAGAACCCGATCTAGTCGGAGGGGGTTACTTCCATGGAGCTAACTGTTGGGAGCAAGACCATCGCCACTGTGTTCTTTGTTGCTGAAGTCCAGGGAAGCTCCAGTTTGATCCTTGGGCGAGACTGGATTCATGCCAATCTTTGTGTGTTGTCTACATTGCATCAGTGCTTGATGCAATGGGTCGGCGATGAAGTCGAAGTAGTACATGCTGACACATTGGCCTGCATTGCGACGGCCGATGCCCCGGTAATTTGGGCTCATGACAACGCCAGGTGCTTAACGGGTGTTGATCTGACCGATTACCAGTTTGTTAGTATTTCTAGGGATGGTTTTATTCCTGTAATGTTAGAGCCGGCAGAAAATCGGCTAAATCATATTATGTAATCTAATGTATGTGTCAGCAGGAGGAAGGACACGGCAACAGGTGGGCCACCAAGTCTCTGGCGACTCACTGGACAATCCGGTGCTAGCTACCGGAAATTCCGGTACGCCGGATAGTCCGGCCCCTGCCATCGGACATTCCGGTGTGAACCAGAAATCTGGCAATACGCCGGACATTCCAGTAAGCCATGCCGGACAGTCCGGTGGGGGTCAGAAGTTGGGTTTTTTTGTCTAATTCTCATGTAATTGAAGAGTTTAGAGATTTAGACAAGTTAGGATAGGGGTTTACATCGTCGGACCCTCTGGACGAGGTAGATATAGGAGATGGAACTACTCCAAGGCTAACATATGTAAACAAAAACCTGAAAGCTGATTCTAGGAATAAATTGATTGGTTTGTTGCGGGAGTATTCTGATTGTTTTGCTTCGAATTATACTAAAATGCCTGGGTTGGGTCGTGACTTGGTTGAACATCGGCTGCCTATAAAGCCTGGTTTTCGACCTTACAAGCAAAAGCCGAGACCCATAAGTCCTGAATTGTATCCACGCATAAAGGACGAAATCAATCGGCTATTAGCGGCTAACTTCATCAGGCCATGCAGGTACGCTGAGTGGGTCTCCAACATCGTGCCGGTGGAGAAGAAGGACTCAGGTAAACTTCGAGTGTGTATTGATTTCCGCAACTTGAATAAGGCTACTCCTAAAGATGAATATCCGATGCCTTTGGCTGAGATGTTAACAAACAGTGCATCGGGTAATAGGGTTATTAGTTTCCTCGACGGCAATGCCGGATATAATCAAATCTTTATGGCTGAAGAAGAAACATCTAAAACGGCCTTTATATGTCCTGACGGTTTGTTTGAGTGGATTGTCATGACGTTCGGTCTAAAGAATGCTGGTGCTACTTATAAAAGGGCTATGAATCTAATCTTCCATGACCTAATAGGGATAATCATGGAAGTTTATATTGATGATATTGTTGTCAAATTGGCTGCTTTTGACTCACACCTAGCTGATTTACGCAAAGCCTTTGGAAAGACGCGCCAGTATGGTTTAAAGATGAACCCTAGTAAGTGTGCTTTTGGTGTTTCGGCTGGGAAGTTCTTAGGATTTATAATTCACGAGCATGGAATAGAAATAGATCCTAGCTGAATCGAGGCCATCCGGAAGTTGACTCCTCGGATGTGCAAACTAGAAGTGCAGAAGTTTCTGGGCAAGGTGAATTATCTACGGCGATTCATTTCTAATCTTGTCAGAAAGGTTGATGATTTCACCCCCATTCTTCAGTTGAAGAACGATGTTGATTTTGCCTCAGGGGCAGAGCAGCAACAAGCTTTCGAGCAGATCAAGGAGTACTTGGCTTTGGTACTGGTTCTTAAGGCACCGAAAGTGGGTGTACTGTTCCAGATGTACATCGCCGCTGAAGACAAAGTCATTGTTGCTGTGCTAACTCAAGAGACCGAAGGGAAGGAGTATGTCATCACATACTTGAGTCGACGCTTGGTTGATGCTGAAACGAGGTACACTTTTGTTGAGAAATTGTGTTTATACCTGTTTTATGCATGTACCAAGTTAAGGTATTACTTGTTATCTAGTTCCTGCGTTGTTGCTTGTCAAACCGATGTTATTAAATATATGCTGGGTAATCCCATTGTGAGTGGTAGAGTTGGTAAGTGGGCTTATGCACTTATAGAGTATGATTTGGCCTATGAACCTTTGAAATCTATGAAAGGCCAGATCGTAGCTGATTTTATAGTAGAGCACCGGATTGATAATTCTTGTGAACTAGATGTGTCATATGTTACTCTTACTCCCTAGAAGTTGTATTTTGATGGATCGGTTTGCAATGAAGGATGAGGCATTGGCATAGTACTTGTTTCACCGGGAGGTGCCGCCTTTGATTTCTCTATCCGATTGGATTTCTCTTGCACTAACAAAGCCGAATATGAAGCTCTGTTATTCGGTCTGGAACTTTTGCAGTTTATGGGAGTAAGGTGTGTGTGCAGGCTTTTGGTTATTATCAGTTAGTAGGCCAGCAGGTGTTGGGAGAAAGTCAATGCGTAGATGGGATTTTAAATAGTTACCTCGACAAATGCTTGAACATCATTAACTCTCTTGACAAATTTGATATTCGGCATATTATAAGAACTGAGAATTACAGGGCTAACGACTTGGCACAGAGAGCATCTGGTTATCGTGTGAACAAAGGAAAATTTCACGTTGCCAAAGAACCGATGCTCAGAGTGGGTGTCTGTGCTGAACAGAGCACACCGGACTATCCGGTGTCTTTCACCTGAATGTCCGGTGCACCGGAATGTCCGGCGCTATCTATCCGGTGGAGACAGGGAAGCTTCAATCCTGCCTATTGATAACTCGGCTCAAGTTACGGCCGATGTAGGTGATTGGAGATTACCTTTTATCACTTATTTACGTGACCCTAGCACCAGAACAAATAGGAAGGTTCGGCGGGCTGTATTCAAATATGTGCTCATTGACGATGAGCTATATCGTCGAGCTTCTAGTGGTGTTTTGCTCAAGTGTCTCGGTCTTGATGATTCTACATTGTCTATGGCCGAGGTGCATGAAGGTATCTGTGGTACTCATCAATCGGCTCTTAAAATGAAATGGCTTTTGAGAAGGGCTGGCTTCTATTGGCCTACTATAATTGCCGATTGTTTCAAATATTACAGAGGGTGTCAAGTGTGTCAAAAGTTCGGCGATGTTCAGATAGTTCCTGCTGCTGAACTACATCCGATTATTAAGCCTTGGCCGTTTAGAGGATGGGGCTTAGACTTTATCGATGAGATCCATCCCTTATCTTCTAAAGGGCATCGGTTCGTGTTCGTAGCTATTGATTATTTTACTAAATGGACTGAAGCCATTGCTCTAAAGAATATGATGCATAGAGATGTAATTAAGTTTATTACTGAGCATATTATTCATAGATTCGGTATTCCTCAAACTTTAACTACATATCAAGGTACGTCTTTTATGCCTAAGGAGGTACGTGATTTTGCCGAATCCTATAAGATCAAATTGCTCAATTCGTCTCCATATTATGCTCAAGCCAATGGTTAGGCCGAGTCTAGTAATAAGACTTTGATCGGCTTGATTAAGAAAAAGATAGCCGATCATCCTAGGCGGTGGCACGAGGTTTTGTCAGAGGCTTTGTGCTCTCATAGAGTATCTAAGCATCGGGCTACTAAAGTTACTCCGTTTGAGCTTGTCTATGGTTAGGAAGATATTTTGCCTATGGAGATTACTTTCAATGCTTACAGCGTCGCTAGGCAGAATGAGTTAACGGTCGGTGAATATCATGATTTGATGATGGACAATATCGATGAAGTCACCGATGCAAGGTTGATGGCTCTAAAGGAGATTGAGAAAGACAAGCTCGCTGTCGCCAAGGCTTATAACAAGAAGGTAAAGGCCAAGTCTTTTCAGGTTGGAGATCTGGTATGGAAGACGGTGTTACCATTAAAGGCCAAGGATAGAAGATTCGGCAAGTGGTCTCCAAGCTGGGAAGGACCTTTCAGGGTGGCACAGGTGGTTCCAGGCAATGCTTACATGCTAGAAGATCTACAAGGACGAGGACTACCTAAGGTGTTGAATGGTCGCTTCTTGAAAAGGTATTACCCAAGTGTCTGGCAGGATGCTTGAGAAAAGCCGATGGGTCGTATCAGGCTTCATATGTATTTCGGGATGAATTTCTGTAATGTTGTGTGTTACATCTCGAATTCATAGACAGTATAGGTGCTTTTGGTTCATGCTCTTCACCAAAAGGCAGGGGGGCATGTGTTGAGCACCAAATTGGGCAGCTCTGGTTGCCAGCGGATGTATTTCGGGATGAATTTCTGTAATGTTGTGTGTTCCACCTCAAATTCATAGACAATATAGGTGCTTTTGGTTCATGCGCTTCACCAATAGGCAGGGGGGCATGCGTTGAGCACTAAGTTGGGCAGCTCTGGTTGCCAGCGGATAGTCCGGTGCACTCCACCGGACATTCCGGTGGGTGTCACCGGATAGTCCGGCGCTACCGGACAGTCTGGTAGGACATACCGGATAGTCCGGTATTATCGAGTCCGTGTAGGAAACCATGATTCTCGCGAGATCTTCATGGATTTCGACTTGTACAAGGGTCCAGACCTCCCTCCCTATAAATATAAAGGGTCAGAGCCGATTGAGGGCAACCAACTCCAATCGAACCAATTATTTACCTTTATTTTGTATCTCTAAACCCTAATCTCAATTTCTCTAGTTTTCCTAATCCCCTTCTCTGATTTCCCTAATCCCCTTCTCTGATTTCCCTAATTCCCTGTTGCCCTAGCTCGGCCCTAGGTCGACTAGAAACCCTAGCAACCCTCTTCCTCACCGGAGGTGGGTTCTAGGTCTACCTTAGTGATTGGCGCCGAACGGTGCCAACAATATCACACGGGAATTTTAAGTACTCATCTTTATTTTTTCTATCATCTCTCGTGAGAAATCTTTGCTAGCTGCTGAACGTCCCTCAACTCGCAGACCTGCCCTGCCTACCATTAGACAGAGTTTACTAGCTTCAATAGTTCAGTTTGACGTCGCGACCGCCTGCTGCAGCATTACATACTGTCGTACTGACCCTGATCTGATGACTGAGGACAGATCATTGATCCTTCAGCACCACCTAGTGCGCGGCTGGTAGAGAACATGTACATGGTATGCTTCTCTTTACGTACCTTTTCTTTTTCCTGTTTCTTTTCAGATGGCAGCTAGCTAGGCGGTCTTCTGAAAGTACTCACCGTGCGTGCGTCCATGATGATTGCTCGTTGTGCAGTGCAGGGCATCGGTGCCTGTGTATGTGGACGGACGCGCTAGAGGCCGGAAGATCTCAGATGGATATATATCATGTTTGGCACATCGATCTATTACAGCTACCACTATGTACTGTGAATAATCTGCTGATCAATGATCGAACGCGGTGTGTGTACGCGTGCTCTCGGACTAGGAGAACTAACCTAGAGAGAAGGGAGAGCCATCAATGATGAACTATATAATTACTGTAATTAATAGCTAAATGCAAGAGCTAAAAACGCATTATTGCAGGTCCTTAAACTTATGAAGTGGGTCACACGAGTTTAAAAATTTCTATATAATACCCTTGTGCTAGCTTCTATGGAAGAGTTTTAGCTCATGGAATGGAAGGCTCAAACAGAGGCGCGGCGCCTCACGCCTGGGTAGTTTCGAGTCGTTCATAATGAACTGTAGCGTCAGTTTGGTTCTTTTGCTGTTGGCCAGGAGGATAGTAATAAGCGAGCATGAACGAACGTTGGGTAGCTTTGACAGAGTACGTTCGTCGCACATATAGAGCATTAACCGATCACTGCCGTAGATCGAGCATCAGAGAAGGTACAAGTCTCTTCCTGCCTGGAACTGTCTTGCATTCTCTACTACACGTACTCCTAACAAGGGGGAAAAAAGGAAAGTGTTTGGAAGTCGTCTAGCTGGTGACGCGCTTCTGCGTCTCCGTCCATCCGCGCAGTGCCTCTAGTGGCCTACCATGGCCCAATACATCAAAGCACATGAAATCTCTCTCTCTCTCTCTCT
>CBMN010154257.1:0-12927 GCA_000582825.1 Hordeum pubiflorum | reverse complement strand
CGAGGCGATGGCCGGCGAAAAGGAGAGCTGCGTTGGGGTATCTAGGCAAGTTTATTTGTGGCGGCGCTCTGTTTATGCGTGAAGAAAAGCAGCGGCTATGCGCTTGTGAGGGCAAGGGAACAAATCGTTCGGCTCGAAGCAGTTAGATCGAACGGCCTGAAGGTGACCGGCCGAAACATACACCGGTCCGCCGGCGCCTAGTATCGGCCTATAAGAAATGACCACAACTTTTGCCACAAATGAGGCATGCCCATGATCAGCATCCATTCCTGGTTTGAACGATTTAAGACAACGTTTTCAAGTTGCAACACGTGTGGCCATTTACCGGCCTTTTTTCATCGGAATAATTCAAGAAAATGCAAAACTTGACGAAAACCAAAAACACCTGGCATGGATGCTTGAGTTGGTCATGCTAACTCATGAAAAACAATTTGGGGTCTTTCTCGGATGTCGAAAAGGACGTGTTCATAGACGCACGCTTCTGACCTACCTGGACACCATCATTTGAACATGTTTTTTTGGACCTTCGAGGAATGACGCCAACTTTTGCCACCAAAGAGGCATGCCCATGTTAGACATCCATGTGTGGGTTAAACGACCATTAACACCGCTTGCATGTTGCGGCACTGTGTGGCGGCCTTTTTCACCGAAATAATTGCAGAAAATGTAAAATTGACGAAAACCAAAACCACGTGACATTGATGCTTGAATTGTTCATGCTAGTTCATGGCAAAACAAAATTGGGATCATTTTTCGAATGCTTGTTCATTGAAGAAATATTTTAAAGCAAGAGTATTTAGAATTATAATTTAAAAACAGTAATATAAAACTATTATTTTAAGTTATTAACAAAAATAATAAAGACAACAGTTTAAAATGTATATTTGAAAAAATAAACGATTTTTTTTCATAAATAACACTGATGACCTCGAGCGGTTTTGGCCGGCCCAACGCATGTCGCCTCAGCGCCGATGCATCGGGCGGTTACTGGGCCAGCCCAATGCATGCAGCGTCAGTGCACCCTCATAAAGCCTGAAGGATTAGTACCACCTCGCTGCCCGTCGGGCGCCGACCAACTTAATGGCCAGCTGCGCCTCACCATGTTGAGATCATCTCAACATTGACCCCCTCTGTTCTGTTGTGGCTGCCATGGGGATTTATCTGGTGCACCAGGGGAAATTGGTGCTACCGGTGCACCGGACCCCATTGCACATTTTTAAAATGTTTGAAAAAATCCGAGAAAAATTTAGTGCATTTACACAACATCAATGTATGTTGTCAAAAAAATCAAATCAAAATTTAAAACATCGCTCGAGATACAAAAATGACAAATTCGGCATCAATGTGTTAATGGGCCAAATCTAAAGCTCAACTTGTGTTATGTACTATTCAGTGTCGAATTTGTCATTTTTGTATCTCAAGCAATGTTTTGAATCTTGATTTGATTTTTCGGGACAACATACATTGATATTGATATTATGTCAATGCACTAATTATTTCAAACATTTTAAAATGTCCAACGGGTCCGGTGCACCGGTAGCACCGATTGCAACGGTGCACCAGATACACTCCCCGTTGCCATGTTGGGCTCGGTAGCCATCCCTGTGGACGCTGAAAGATCCGAATGTTCATTTTTTTTGTTTCTCTTTGTGTACAAATGTTAGTACAGAGGGGCTGTCGTTTGGGTGGGGCAGTTTGAGTTGGCAAACGTGTACTGTACATACCGCTCGTCCGTCCCGAAAGGAGACAATACGAAGGTGGGTATATGTTTTTGTCAAAAGACCATGCTGCCCTTATATGATTAGTGGAGGCGCAGGCGGGGTTGTAACAAAGATGAGCTCTTCTAGAAGTTAGAAAATATGTCTAAAATTGTAATTCAATCCATGTACAGATGCACCTGGTGAATAGCAAAAAAAAATCCATTTTCAAAAATATCATTTTTTATGGAGCAAGATGCTCCTGTGCGTGAACTCCGTGCATTTTTTTTTGCCAAGTTTGGACATTCGAGCAGCTCTTGGCGAAAAAGGTAAAATCGCATGTGAACAGTACAATTTTCAAAAGTTCCCCAAACTCCTGAAATTTGACCTTTTTGGCACGAGCTCCTCGAATGTCGAAACTTCATCAAATTTTGCACGAAGATTACGCATTTGAGCATCTTCCTTGCAAAAAAAAAAAAGGTTCGGAAGTATTTACTATTTCTAGCACTTTTATTGCTCATGCCCGGGCTCATCTGAGCCCGGAAGCCAAATCGCTGCATCCTCCAAAATTCTTGAAGTTGCTACTTCACTAAAGAATTTTCAGCTCTTGCAATATCTTGAGGGAAACCTCATGCTATTTGTTTAGAAAAGGAGGAATTCCTCCGGCCTCTGCATCAATAAGATGCATGCAGCCCCTTTATTAATGAAAGCAACAAAATAATCTGTGGTTCAAAACAAGCTCGTGGAGAGCTGTAAAATAATCCAAAAGTAAATAAAGCTGCCACAAATGACGAAAATAGGACTAGATGCCTAACCACCTATCCTATTACTGGACCGCCATCCAAACCGGTTGTAGATATCCTAAGCTACCATCTCTCATTGGGTAGATCCAGTAACCAAAGGCTCCCCGGTCTCCGGAGGAGTGAGTAATGACCATGTACGGATCAAAGTAGTTGCCCTGTAGATGACCTGCAAAAAAATTATACGAGTTTGTCTATTAAAAACAATGTCATTTCTGCAATTTCATATAGCCCAAAGTAAAGCACATGTTCCTATACGAATATGTCTCACAGTATTTATCTCAACTCCATTTAGCCACGTCCCAAATAACGTGTCAATACTGTGTGGAGGTGTGATATTAAAGGTTATATGAACGAATAACCATAAAATTTTGGCTAACGGACATTCGAGAAAGAGTTGTTTGATAGTCCCATTATGATCACAAAAGCTACATCTTTTACTACCCTTCCAATTATGCTTTGCCAAATTATCCTTAGTGAGAATCACCTTCTTGTGAACAAACCACATGAATACTTTGATTCGTAAGGGTACTTTGACCTTCCAAATATGTATCGATTTAGGGATTGGTCCAAAATCAGTAAGGTTCAAATACATCGATTTCACCGAAAAAATGCCATTCACGGTTAACTTCCAATGAAGTCTATTGAATTCATCCGATAAATGAACATCCATTAGCCTTCTACTAGGTGTAGCCATGCCTCCCATCGATGGCCCACCAAAGCTCGTCGGAATTGTATATTTAGAGGGTTGGACTGTAGTATTGTGACAATGTAAGCCTCCTTACGCTGCACAATATTATAGAGAGACATATATTGTGTGTCTAGAGACGTCTCCCCCAACCACGTATCCTCCCAGAATCTCGTCGACTCACCATTTCCAATGATAAATTTAAATCCATAGAAGAAGGCTGTTTTTATTCTCATCAAACCTTTCCAAAAGGATGAATCATTGGGTCTAACTGTGACCTGGGCCAAGGTCTTAGACTGTAAGTATTTATTTCGCAAAATTTGTACCCACATGCCTTCAGTCTTCACAGCCAGTCTGAACAACCATTTACTGAACAGACATCTATTCTTTACTTCTAAATTCTCAATCCCCAGACCGCCATGTTCCTTAGGCCTACAAATAATGTCCCATCTAGTAAGCATGTACTTCCTCCTAACTCATCACTCTGCCAAAAACCGGGATCGATAGAAGTCCAACCTTTTGCGTACCCGTACATGTATCTCAAAGAAGGACATTATGAACATCGGTGTACTCGTGAGAATTGAGGTAATCAGTATTAGCCGTCCTTCGTAAGACATAAGCTTGCCCTTCCAACAGCTTAGTTTTTTTTCAAAACGATCCTCAATACACTTCTACTCTTTGTTAGAGAGTTTGCGATGGTGAATTCGTATGCCTAGATAGCTGGTAGGCTGCCTAGTTCACATACGAACAGTTGTTTATAAGCATCTTGCTCGTCTTTGGCTCTCCCAAAACAGAACAATTCATTTTTATGAAAATTAATTTTCAAGCCAGACAACTGTTCAAATAAGCAAAGAACAAGTTTTGTATTTCTAGCCTTTGCTAAATCATGTTCCATAAACAAAATAGTATCATCTGCGTATTGTATGATAGACACACCACCATCCACTAGATGTGGTACAAGACCTCGTGCTATTTGAACAAGTGTAATATATACATTGAGACTGATGCAATAATAGCAACCAGAAACTTCATATCATGCTAAAGTACATCACTAGCTTTCCAGATGTGTGGTACATGAGTCGAAAGTTAGGGTATATATGTACTTATAATGTGCAGTTTGCTCTAAAAAAACCAATCCAAACCCTTCTTCTGCATTGGTGCTCTCCACTTCACCCTGCCTTCATTGCCTCCATCGCCTTTTGTATCTCCAAGGACATTGCGGAGTCTACACTTCCCGATGATATCTTCCGGTGCGCCTTTTGTAGGTGGAGCTTGAGTGAACTGCTACTGAGGCCGGCATTCTTACCACAAATGGGGCACACTTTCATTACAGGCCTCTTGTGCTGCCACTCCATGGAGGTTCTACCGTGCAGCTTCTTGTCAAGATCCAGCAAGACCTTGGCAAAGCCGTCATTGGGTTGCGCACGTCGGTGCACCTTCTTCAGCATGTTCCACGCTTCTAGAAGAGTACAATTTCTAAACAAACACGAAGCAAATGAAGTCAATGAAACCAGCAGAGTAGTAAACTGAAATATAAGTCTTTCACTCATAATTGAGGGAAGAGTAATTATCATTCTTCTGAGGTTCCACACAGGTTCGTATCCCAAGTAGAGCTTGTATAGATTATGTTAAGCATAATTTGGTTATTGATGGCTTTCCATCAGTTTGTTAACCAGATACTGATTTATAATGCCTCATTGGTAACTGGAAACTGACCAACCATGAGAGCATAACAATTGTTATGCAACCTTACTTTCTAAGCATTAGGTAAGCAAGAACAACAGTTGCACTCCGACTTTTTCCTTCAAAACAATGCACTAGAACTTTGCCGCGCAGGTGCTCAACAAAATCAATGAAATCACATGCATCTTGGAAGACTTCAGTGATTTCTGCATTTTCATCATCATTTATCTGTAGAAAAGAAACACAAAGTGTCCCAAGGAAAAAGCAAGAAAATTAGTTCCTTATTATGGCCGAGGAAGCTGTAAAGTGGAGTTCAGCCATAGCTGCATGAAAATGATCTTCCAATAAAGTTTATTCAAAACATTGTCATATTTACTTACCGAGAAGTTTCGATAGTCAAAAAGGTAAGGCTTCTGAGATTCCGACTGTCCAATTTCACTCGCACACAAGCACAATACATGGGTGATGCCAAGGTGCTGAAGTGTGTATGTCGACCGAGCAGCTAGAGCACCACCAATATACAAGTGATCTGTGATCTGAGAAGGACGTTCTGTACTTGCAGCATCAGAAATCAGTGATATTCTCTCAAGAAGGTGCTCAAGACGGACCTGAAAACAGAAATTCATATGCTCAGTTGCTACAATAGATAGTTTGTTGCCAGACAGGCTGGGTAGAATAGGATCACCTTCAACTCATAAGCATCAACAGCAATACTATTATCTATCCCTTCAAAGAAGCCTGTGTTGAAATTGTTGTCATGACACAGTTTTACAACATCAGTCCTGAGCATGTCATTCCATTGTTCTATTTCTTTGGTTAACTCACTGTCTACCTGCAAACATATTATTGCATGAATACAACCAGGCAATGGTTCATCTAGAAGCATCACAACAAAATCATCTTCAACAATGCAACTTATCCTAGCTCGCCTCCTTGGCACGATCAAGTCCGGGACCAGGCAATGGGCATCGGCATGCGGGAGGGGTCCGGTAGCTTTCCTTCCCGAGCCAAATGTGTCTAACGATTTGAGGTAACGTGTTGTAAGCATTATGTGTTGTTGTTCTTAGGACCTGTAAAGACTCTTCTTTCTATCAATGCATCAAGAGACAAGTCTATCAAAAAATAAAACTCGACCAACATGCATTAGAACCTGTGGCATGTTTATTTAGAAATTTGAAAAACTGAGAACCACGGGAAGGCCAGGCCTCAAACTCAGTTGGGTGAGCAAGCAAGGTGACTATTTAATATTTATGAATGATGGAGATAACACACCAGCAAAGCATTCACACAGAGAAATAGTTACCGAGATATATACATGCCTATCTATCTACCTATACTAATTAGGCACTCCCTAAAAATTCCCACGTTAATCAAAAGATTAGAGCCGTTCATTAGGTGAGACCAAGTTATTACGGTGGAGATTAACCCACATATTTTTCATCTCTCATGTATCTGAAAAAAAACTGTCATGCATAAATATCTTTATGTATCCATCCCAAACTCTCACGTCTCTCTTGGAAAGAAAATACCTAACTCTGGTGGAACCGGTGCAGTTCTTAGGGATGACCGAGGCTACTTTGTGGCTGCTTCCAACCGATCTTTGGATATTGTTAATGACGCAACGACGGCAGAGGCGATTGCTCTGAGGGACGGCCTTTCACTAGCAAATTTTGTGGGGTGCAACAGGATCATAGTGAACTCCGATTGCATGGAGGTGATCGAGATTATGAAACATGGAGGTCTTTCTGTTGGGCCTGTAGCAGCAATCTATGATATGCTTCGAGAGTTAGGTATCTTCCATGCAGCAAGCTGGTGTGATACGTCCATGCATGGCACAGATCGGCAAGAAGACTGTGCCCAAGCATCGGTCCTATCTGAGCTATTATGTGGTTTGTCTGTTCATTTTCATCCTTAATCGCTTGGAATCACATAATTAATGAATTAGCAAAGTAGAAATAGGGATAGAAGAGCAATGTACAGAAGGCTTGAGATGTTCTCAGCAGAAGCCATACATTTATTTTCTCTTATTGGCTCATCACGGTCGACATTAATCAACACTGCAACCATAATAAATTAGATATGTTTGTCTTATCTGTAATATGCATCCAGGTTTACTCTTTTTACAAAAAACTTGGAAGAAATTATTGAACAAAGGCGAGTTTGATCTTTTGATTACAATTTAAGTCAGACAAGTAAACTATCTTACTTAATATAGTAGATCAAATTATCTTACTTGGTTGCATACCAACATGTGCAGATATGCTTTGAACAGACTTTGCATACCTTTGTTGCTTAACTGGAGGTGAAAGGTTCGAATCCTATGTTGTTAACTGCTGCTTAAAGAATTTTGTACCTCAAAGTACAAGTCTGATACAAAGCCCATGCAGTCTATGACTCGGCGGGATGATCTCCAAGCAGGAACAATACTACTCATTGGTTTTGCTATATTGAGACTTAACATGTGTTTGCCATTATGGTGGATGATAATCAACTTCAGCAACCAACTTTTTCTTCAAAGTTTGTTTGAAAAAAACATTCTTAGTATATAGCTATATTTGAGCACAACATATTATATATAAGTTTTCAACAAGGTGATTATTTCATTTGTTTCTCTTAGAAACTGATGTTTAATCATTACAATATGCTTAGTGGACTGAACAGTAGTAGAATTTTGTGGTGCATACGTCTGTTGGTTATTAGGCTAGATTTGCTGCAACACTTCATTCATGGTAGCTCTTATTTATTTTCTATTTCATGAGAGGTCAACTAATTAACTAAATTATAAATAGCACATTCATCTGTATACATGGTGCAACTTGAAACTTTTTTTGTACAAAAGGATATTCTTTTTGTGGATGTGCATGCTATACTCTGCATCACTTCAACAATTAACTGAACTTATTGGTTACAAATGACTTTTGTCTTAATCTTACACATGAGCCTTTTTTTAAAAGGTTGTCATAATGTTCTGATCTTCTACAGTTCTCCGTTACCCGCATCTACTCTTCTTGCTTTTAGCGACATGGTTGTCTTCCTACAATTTTTTTGGGCCTTTTGTTTTACAGGAAGACACCTACCGGTTTCATGGGTTATCTAATGAGACGCTTTGTACGAGTTATATGATTTGGTGTTGCTTCATGTCCCAATTGGACTTAGTTCTTTTCAAATATGGGCACACAAACAAGTCATGTTTAAGTTCTACATGACATAAAATGTAAGGAATTATGTCGTTGTTGTTTTCATGTTAAAACCATCTATATGCAGTACATCTTATATTTTCTTCTTCTTCTTCTTCCGGTGCTAATTTAGTCATGTATGTTCTCTATGTTTGCCTTCGTTTCTTTGAAGGAGGCCCTCTCAGTTGATTCGGCCATCATTTGTTATTTGTCATTGTCTCCAAGTCTTCCGGTAACATTATTTCCCCAGAGTAGCATCATTGTTGGACACCGGTTATTGTTTACAACTGCTCATCTTTTCACCAGACTTTGCATGTTGACAGAGATATTTAATACAGATTTTAGCATTTAGTTATAGGACTTACTAATATAATCAAATCGGACATGTTTATAGAGCAACATAATATGATATGATGAGGAAGTGCAAAACGCAACCATTGAGGCATATACAAAACCTTGAAGCATGATTTATGGGCCATTGAGGCATGTATAAAAGTTTGAAGCATGATTTATGGAAAAGTAACTCCATATTTTATAGTATATGAAAAGTAGAAATAGTAGCTTGCGCAACTAGCCTGTGCGACTGCACGGGTTGGCGACTAGTGCTATTAATTGTTAATTTTCATTTATCTAGTATGTGAAATCCTTTATAGATGGTTATTTGGTTTTCTACAACTAATTTGCTAACCTTATAAATATTATATCATTCAGTCGAGCATTCAAATAGTTCAAAACAGATAGTTAGCAAATAGATTGTTGTGCATAATCTCTTAAATATCAATAAATTTCCATGAGCACTTCAAAGAAGTTAACCTTGGCATACTTGTTAAATTCCCTGAGCTTCATCGTCAATCGCAGACCACGGGATGCATCACCATTTGCTTTCAAATTCCTCGTCATAAAGCTCTCTCGACAGACAGGAGATGACATGTCAAAACTATCACGGGATAAGGTACGGGAAGGCTTACGCATATGCCGTGGAACTTCGGAATCACTCAGATCAGTATGTGCTTCTACTGCACACAATGGTGAATCAGATTGACCTGCATCTTCCTTGTCAGATTCATTTGAACCTTTATACATAAGACTGAAGAAAATTTTCAATAGAGCATCCAGCTTCTGATAAAGTGTGAGCAGGAAAATGTGGAACCGTTGAAGGTCCCTCAGAGCACTACGGAAACCTCCTCGGAATGAATTAACTATTGCTACCATATCACTCTCAGGCAGAAGAGAATGATTATAATCAGATGACATTTCATATTCTTCGGGTCTAGGGGTACCAAGTTTTCCAATGGACACCTCGAACAAGAGGTTCGAAGAATAGTCCAGGTTGTTTAGTGTTAGTTCCACCAGTCTTGGATAGCTTTCTTGATCTTTCGTCCGTTTACTGGCGGGTGGCCTTCGCGGTACACCTGAATCAATGGCTACAATATGAAAGCTGGAAATCTCAGACTCAATGTGATCATAAGAGTCTTCCAATAGCTCTGAGATGTCTGAGCCGACACTGCCGCTTATTGAAACGGATCTTCTCTGCTTCTGTTGCTGTGGGTTTTTGATTATCTCCGGCTTGTAACGGATGATGGCAGAATCATGAACATCATCCAATGAATCAAGGTTTGCATAAGCTTCTTTGTTGGCAACAAGTAAATTTGCATAGTTTCCACGCCAACCAAGGGGCCGACACCGCAGCCTATCCTCATTTCTCAGAATGAGGTCCAGGATCAAGATCCTACCTAAAGCTTCCGCAGTTTTTTCAGCAAACTCCCGTGAATCAAATGGTGTTGTGCTCTCTAGTAGGGGGGAGCCATGTACATAACTGCAAAAACAACATTGAAATTTCTTTCATGTTAACTATGCACCATATTACGCGCAAAAAAACAAACTATGTACCATATTGTCAGGTACATTACTGGTAACTTGTAGTTAATACTTCATCAGGAATAGACACCGGCTCAGTTCGATAGCTTCTAGCATCTCAGTACAAATCATCTCCTGAAGTTCATCAACAACAGCTATTGCTGCATGTCGAGCATTCTCTACTGCATCTTTTATTTGTTGCCATTCACACGAGGAGCTATGAATCACTCTGCCCTGCATTGGTCAAGAGAATTCACACTATAATATTTGTGTAGTTAACCTGAATGCGAGCGCAGACTTTTGGTGGCGACCTCCATGGAGGTTATTTAAAAAAAAATTCGATAATCACATTTTTAAGTTACAAAATATTCTGAAAACAAATCTACACTATCATATGAATGTATTGTACACGTGTATCAAATCTGATGATGAAATACATTATGGTGAGAGCTACACAAAAAAAGGAGAAAACCTTCATTTCTTGTAGTGAACAGTGTTTGAACTGTTCATCAGTTTGAAAATCACGATTTGTCTTTTTTGTCTAGCTCTCACCATAATGTCTATCATCTTCAAAATTTACACACGCGTAGAATACATCCATGTAAACTTGTATGATATTTCTAAGTATTTCTAGAAACTTCTAAATGTGATTTTCGATTTTTTTAATAGAAAAACGACCTGCATGGAGATCGCCGACCATTGGCATTTTCTGGCCTGAATGCCTGCTACAGCAAAGCGAGTACTTACTTGAGGGGTCCTCACGCCAAGCCATTTAGCCAGTTCATATCCGAACCGTTCTGACTGTGTGGCCATCCTTGATGGTGCTATTTTAATGACTGCCGCTGCTTCGTTTGAAGGAAATTCATCATTTTTAGATGTTCTGAATAACGCAATGAATACAACTCCTCCAGAATTTACAGTGACCTGTGCAGGGTGCGGTATGGGTCATTAGAAGGAAACTAGAGCCATGGCTAATAAACTAGTTTTTTTCCATATGAAGCGGAATCCTTGTGAGAGATATTGATGTTAGGTTCTTGGGGAGGCGTTGTGAGCTGTAGCACAGTTCGCATGATGCTTACTGGATAAGTACATTGTGATAAGCAGAAAAAGAAAGTAACGAATCTCGACTCGATGACCACTGAGATAAAATTTGGCGAGATATGTAATCTATCTAGGATAGAAGTTAAGCTTACCAGTTATTGAGAGAGTCTTAGCAACAACAGGGAAGACAATTTACAGTAAGATGGATAAGTATAAAAAGGAAAATACAAACCTCAAAACTTCTGTTAATATCATCCTCGGTGGGCTCCGTACTTGTAGTAGTATGTTTTGTATGGTGCAATGAAGAAAGAGAGGTCCATGAGAAGTTACTTGACTCAATATCCATCATAGAAACCCTCCCAAGCCTTTCCCAGAGGCTTGTTTTCGGCAAATAATCACATGGGCCGGAGTCGTTTACATCGCTACCAGAGTCTATGATTTCTAGCACTTCTGGACTGCAATATAGAAAATATACAACACTAATAACTTGGTTGAGAAACTTATCCCCTGAAAGAAGCAAATTCATGCCCTTGTTCTTTATTGTTTTAACCATATGAATAAAATTAGAGTAACCATCTGGTTAGGTATGTCTACGCTACTTTTACATGATTGTTCATTTGATTTTTGGTGAGTGTTTCAAAATAGGGCGTTCAACTTTTCTCCACCCAGTTCATTTGTAGTTTTTATCAATTCTCAAGATTACCAAGGAAGCCTGTGCATCTTTCAGCTAATAGGAGGCCGAACGTAAAACAGTTGGGAAATAGTGGTAACACACGGACCATGTCCAGAGTGTTAGTGATACACACTTAACAGACAGAGAACGACCATCACAGCACATCGCCTGTTTCATAGAACAAAAAGAACCTCTCGAAAGCATGTCACGTTGATCGAAGATTACAATGGAAACATAGTCTCAGGGTACAGTCAACTTGGAACCAAACCACTCACGAATAATAATAATGTAATCAAGCATATCATACAAAACTAAGCCAATTAATTATGGTATCTGATTCATATCTCAACAGGAATCATAAAAAAATACGATCCTTTCAAATTATGGATCAGACATGGTACATACTGCAATTAAGTAGTAGATCCCACGAGGGACATAACTAATTCCTACCTGATTGAGGATTCGATGGCCAAAATGCCCGACTTTGGTTGCGGTGACTGGGATAATGTGGAGAACTTCCCGGTGCGCTTCCTCATTGACGCTGCCCATTCCTCGAATCCACTCTGTAATAAATAAGATCAATCTGGATCTTTCCCGCCAAGAAAAGGGCCTAGAACCAAAGAAATATTTTTTGGTTGGGGCGACGCACTTACGAAGGAGGATGTTCGGGAGAAGGATCTCGATCCTATTCGCTCTTCCATTCGTATAGGAAAATGTGGCCAAATGACAAGTGAAAATCGAGTTCTTCAGATAATCTCGTCAAGTTTGGCCGGGTCGCGGATTGGTGAAGTTTGCGACCAATCAAAGGCAAGGGGATGAGGAAGAAGGGCAAAAATGCTATTCTCCAAGAGAACTTCCGCACGAGTGAACGCACATATAGGCCATCCATGTTGTCTCAATTCTTTTCGGCCATCCATGTGAAGGAGCATGCAAGCCATCCATGCTATTTGCCAGGAGGGCATGCGTGCGCATTGCCATTTTATTCTCCCTGTCGGATGATATCTTCAATGATACAATAGTAAGTCAAGGACAACATGCTGAGTGAGGTGTGTTGTCACCTCCGCCTCATGCGCTTGCATCTCCTCACCGGAAATACGCAACCCTCCTCCCTCTTCTCTGTTATGGATCCAGACTTGGGGATAAATATTTGGATGACAGTAGGTAATGTTTAAATTTTTCTGATGCTTCACTTTCTGAATGACTCATGAGGGAGAGGGAAAATGGCTAGTTTTTTTTAAATAATACATTTTTTTTACTAAATTTGAAAAATAATACGCGGATGAAATTTTTTCGAAAAATAATACACCGTCGG
>CBMN010154247.1:0-10945 GCA_000582825.1 Hordeum pubiflorum | reverse complement strand
CCCTCAAGGGTCCCTTAGTAGAATCACGACATCTTGCATTGTGCGAGGGCGTGAGGAGATTACGGTTACCCTAGTGGCTTCTTGGGGAGCATTGTGCCTTCACACCGCTCCAAATCAAGATTAGCATCCGCAAGGGTGTGAACTTCGGGATACATCCTCATCTTCGTGTGCCTTGATTATCTCTTACCCAAGCCCTTTACTTATGCACTTTACTTTGCGATAGTCATATTGTTTCATGTTATATATCTTGCTATCCCTTAGTTGTTTATCTTGCTTAGCATAAGTTCTAGGTGCACATAGGTGAGCCTAGTTGCTTTAGATTTTGTGCTTGACAAATTAAATAATAGTTTTATTCTGCACTTGTTCAAGCCAAGACCGTAATTATTTTAAAGCGTCTATTTACCCCCCCCCCCTCCAGGCGACATCCACGTCCTTTCAAAGAGCAAAATCTAATCAAGAGAAGAGCATAACCGGTCATTTTTGCACTTGACGAACACCCATTCTGGGTGTTCTGGCGTCGTAGAAACGCGGCGCATGACCTACTGCAGGCAGTCATCGCACTTTATGAGTGGCAATGGTGAGCCAGCAAGCCTCTTGGCCAGCACTGAGCCTGGGCGACAGCCGGCCATGGCTTTGGTAGCGAACCGACGACGAGATAGATCCGAGCGGCTAGAGGCGGATTGAGCACCTGCATGCGGCACCGACGGATTGTTCGGGCTGGGTGGACCGGTGCCCGGTCAATCCATGGTAAGGCGCAGTCACCGGCGGCCGGATTCGGCAAATCCGGTTGCCGCCATAGTAGATCTTTCGCTTGGCCTCCTGCACCGGACCGAGGGAGGCACCAAGCCGATGGTTGTGCTGCTGGGAGGAGGAGGGGAGGGGCTGGTGAGCAAGGTGGTCGGGGGAATGGGCGGTGGCCTAGGATTTGTGCACGGGCGGGCGGCGGGTGGGGGAAGGGGATAGAAAAAGGGGAGTCTCTAACATCGACGAGTGAGCCAGGGACGTGTGTGCATAGGATGCTATAGCTTCCTGCCCTTTCTTCCGCGTTCAATCCTTCTCTGGTCGTCGGTACAGCAGCGGCCATGTCCGCAGATCGATCGCTCGGCCCTACGATACCTAGCATTCCAGCCGCATCTAAGTTGAGTACGGGAGGCCCTAACCTCCGCCGCAAGGAAACTCACCCTGCCGTCTACATAAACCCATCTAGGGTTTCGAAGGGCTGCCAATAGTCCTATGCAAGCCGCTTGATCGTATATCAAAGTTCTCCGCTCCGCCACCACCCGCCAATATGTCGTCGCCTTCGGTCATGTCGGGTAAGAAGCCGCTGGTAGCCATGGTCAACTCGGAGGCAGGTGGGGGCGCATATGGGGCTCCCTCCATGGATGCTTCTTGCCCGAAGCCTCCCTCTAAGGGACCCAGGGTTGCTCCTCAGATTACCCATGGCTGCAGACGTTGTCCATATGGAACCAACTGAAGCCGGCGGGATCGGCGGGCATGGCAAGGTCGGCGCCGGCAGTTCACGAGCGCGTCAGTCGTGATGAGGAAGGACTGGAGGCTTTCAGGGAAGGAGAGAACCCCGAGGAGGTTTCAGAACTCATGGAGGTCGACTTGGAGGAGGACGGTGTGTTGCAGGTACAGGAGAATCCATGGACTATGATAATGCTTGTGTACTCTTTGGACCGGCCATCCCCAAGCACTCTGTTCGAAAATATCGTTGATGGATGGAGGTTGAAGGAGGACTTTAATTATGCGTACCAAGGGGATAACAAATACCTCGTGCACTTCGGCTGCGAGGCTGACATGTCCTGAGTCCTCCATGGAGGGCCATGGCAGTATGAGCACGATCCGCTGCTGATCGAGGCGTACGATGGTATGAGGCAAGTGTCAGACTACATGTTGGACCAGATGGGGATCTGGATACTCATCCTGGACTGTGGTGAAAGCACTCTGCGCCAATTTAGGTACAATCTTGCAAATGGAGCTCGGAGAGCATACAGGCAACTACGTGCGTGTTCGGGTTGCCGTTCCGGTGTACCGTATGCTTGAAACGTTTATGGCCATGACTGCTAAGCTGCAGGAGAGGAAAACAAGGGTCGAGTTCCAATACAGTATGAAAAACTGCCAAACTTCTGTTACACATGCGGCTACCTCGGACACCAGGAGAAATCATGTGGCCGGAAGGTGAGAGGAGGGCCTCCATCACGCAATTATAGTGGCAGAATGAGATGTTCTCCGCCACGCCGTTTTGGGAGACAGTCTGGTATTGTGAAAGCGAAGGCCAACCTGACGGCGTACCATGGCCTTGATTTTTATTCAGAGAGCAGCGGGTCGTTGTTCCAAGGCCAAGGCAGACGGGGTGTTCGTCGGCCAGCTGGCAGCTCGTCGAGTAGTCAGCAACATGCAGTAGATCACAGATTTGGGAATCCTGCCGTTGATGCTATGCTGGCTGAACAGATGCAAGCCATGTCAGGCGGAAGCAAGGGTGCCAGGGAGGAAGGCATGCACATGCAGATGCTCATGTTCAGGTTCAGGTACATGCAGACACTTATGTTCAGCATTAGGTACAGGAGAATATCTCCAAGGATGCTCAGTACTCGGACCACTCCCAGCCGAGGAGCTCGGATATGATTCCGGCCCTGCGTAATCTCTCTAGGGAAGTGAGCATGGACGATGCAGACCTCTCTGATGGCTTCTCTGCCTTGGGCAAGCGTGCCGCTACTGGTGATCAAGTCGCTGCCGTAGGTGTGGAGGCGTCTGACAGGGCCTTGGTGGTTTTTGCTAATGCGACCAATCCGGCCGAGCTTGTGTTTTCAGGTACATCAAAAAAGCGCAGGACACTAGAGTCTCTAGACGGGCAGCAGGCTCTAGGTGGTGGGGATGGGATGATGGAACATGACATGATGGACAGAGTTACTACTTTGGAGGCAGTCGGCCCAGGGGCCGCCGACGACCTGATGGGGCCGGCAGAGCCCGTTAGGAGCAATGAATATCCGAAGCTGGAACTGTCGAGTGGGTGGGAACCCTTGGACAGTTCGTGATCTTGTGAGTCTGGTGCAGGCTCAATCCTCTAGTATCGTTTTTCTTTGTGAAACTAGACATTCTAAGAATAAAATGAAGAAGTACCGTGCTCGGTTAGGTTTAAGAGGTTTTGATGCTTACGATTGTGTGGGTCGTAGTGGAGGTATTGCTTTGTATTGGCATGAGTCTTTGAGTCTTGATGTAAAAGAAATAAATGAACCATATATCCGGAGGTCTTGCTTTGTATTGGCATGCGGAGGGTGAGCCACCCTGGCGGCTCACCTGTGTCTACGGTGAGCCCCGAACGGAGGACTGTCATCGCATGTGGTCCCTCCTCCGTAATCTTCACCGGCAGGCCAGCATGCCCTGGGTCGTGGTGGGTGATTTCAACGAGGTGATGTGGAGCTTTGAGCACTTCTCCGACACGCCGCGCTCGACAGGTCAGATGCTTGATTTTTGTGATGTTCTTGAGGTTTGTGGACTGGGCGACCTCGGTTTTGCAGGTCTCACGTACACCTTTGATAGTCGGCATGGGGGACGGGCAAACGTTAAGGTTTGCCTTGACCATGATGTCGCCAATAGCGCATGGAGGGACATTTTTGCCCATGCCAGGGTGGAGCACCTCGTGGCGCCTAGCTCTGACCACCTGCCCATCCTGCTATGTTGTGCGCTTGAGGAGCCACGCCAACCAGCGGGAAGGAGGTGTAGACAGTGCAGAGTCATGTGGGAGAGAGATCCCTCTTTGCCCGAGGTAATTATGAACACCTGGACTGATATGGGGCCTATGTTACACCTTGGTGATGTTGCTTCAGGCTTAGGTAATATGATGGAAAAATTACAAGCATGGAGCAGGAAAAAGTTTGGTAATGTTATTAAGGAAATTAACAAGTCTCGATCTCGTCCAGAGGAGCTGATGTCTATGAATGCAGATAGAAAAGAAATCAGGGAGGCAACCGACCAGATGAATGAATTGCTTTATAGGGAGGAGATGTTGTGGATGTAGAGATCCCGTATTGCATGGTAACCGAAACGGGATCGCAACACCCGGTTCTTCCACCAGAAAGCGGTATGGCGTGCCCGAAAAAGCCGCATCAAATCCCTCACGGATGAGTCAGGGGTCAAGCATAATGATCATGGCTCCATGGTGACTATGGCTACAACCTATTTTTCTAAACTCTTTACTGCCGATAGTTCTCTCTATGCGGACCAAATTATAGACTTGATACAGACTCGTGTTACTGACCGTATGAATGATGGCCTGTGCGCAGATTTTTCAGACAAGGAAATAGCTGATGCTCTATTCCAGATTGGACCGCTCAAGGCGCCAGGTCCGGATGGATTTCCCGCCTGCTTCTTCCAGAGGAATTGGGCTGTTATGAAGGAGCATGTTACAGCAGGGGTGAAGGAGTTTTTCCGTACCGGGAGCACGCCTAAGGGGGTGAACGACACTTCCATTGTTCTCATCCCGAAGGTGGATAACCCGGAGAGGCTCACTGAGTTTCGTCTAATCAGCCTATGCAACGTCATATATAAGGTGGTGGCGAAGTGTCTGGTGAACCGGCTGCGACCTATCCTAGATGACATTATCTCCCCTGGATAGAGTGCCTTTGTTCCTGGTAGGATGATTACAGACAATGCTCTAATTGCCTTCGATTGTTTCCATTTTATTCAGCAGGAGAAAGACCCTAGTAAGAGTTTCTGTGCGTATAAGCTGGATCTATAAAAAGCTTACGACTCGGTGGACTAGATCTTCTTGGAGCGAATGATGAAAAAGATGGGCTTCACTCGCCCGTGGGTGGACTGGATTATGGCTTGCGTCACCTTTGTGAGATACACGGTTAAATTCAATGGAACCCTCTTGGAATCATTTACACCGTCACGCGGGCTACGGCAAGGTGATCCTTTGTCCCCGTTCCTGTTCCTTTTTGTGGCTGATGGTTTATCCTCTTTGTTGAAAGATGTAGAGGAAAAAGGTGATTTTACCTCGCTGAAAATTTGCCGAAGAGCACCGGGCATATCCCACCTATTGTTCGCAGATGATACATTGCTATTTTTCAAAGCACGGGAGGATCAAGCAAAGAAAATCCATGAAGTCTTAAAGGTGTATTTTAATGCTATAGGGCAATTTACAAATCCAGCCAAGTGCGGTGCTTTGTTTGACACATCTTGTCCCATGGATTAGCAGGATATGGTGATAAATATCCTCCATATAGGCACAGTCACTTGTGAAGAAAAGTACCTAGGCCTTCCAACGCCCGAAGGCCGTATGTCGCGAGGTAAATTTGAGAATTTATAGTCCCGGTTATTGAAACGGATTATTGCATGGGGGGCATCCTCTCTCTCACGGGCAAGGAGACAATGATCAAGGCAGTAGCTCAGGCCATCCCTACTTACATCATGGGTGTTTTCGAGTTACCTCTGTCTGTTTGTGATGACCTGAACAGGATGGTCCGAAACTTTTGGTGGGGTGCATCGGAAGGTAAACGGAAAACACATTGGTTCGCGTGGCCAAAGATACAAGCTCAGAAAAGCAAGGGTGTCTTGGGATTCAGAGATTTCCGCCTTCTCAAGCAGGCTCTCCTAGCGAGACAGGCCTGGCGTTTGTTAACTAATCCCAACAGCTTGTGTGCGTAGGTGCTCAAGGCGTGGTACTATCCAGATGGGCGCCTCGAAGACACTGTCTTCGCAGGGAACGCCTCCCCGACTTGGCAGGCAATTCAGCATGGCCTGGAGCTCTTGAAAAAGGGCATCATATGGCGCGTCGGAAACGGACAGGACATCCTTATATGGCGTGACCGGTGGCTACCCAGGGAGCCGTCGCGCCAGACCATATCCCCGCAGGGTACCTGCCGCCTCAGGAGAGTGGCGGAGCTCTTGGACGGAGATGGGTCCTGGCGCCTGAACCTTCTCCGCTGCTACTTCATCCGGACAGATATCAACGTCATCACCAGCATCCGCACCTCGCCTCGTGTCACCGACGACGTTATTGCATGGGCACCAGAGAGGAACGATATCTTCACTGTTCGCTCTGCCTACCGCCTAGCCATGGACGAGCGCGAGCGTCCACTAGCTTCCGCTATGAGCCGAGCATCGGATGGTCGTTGCGCCATCTGGAAGATCATATGGGGGTGCCCTGCTCCCCCAAAGGTACACGTGTTCGCTTGGAAAATTGTCACCAACTCACTTGCTACCTGGGCCAATAAAGCCTCACGACACCTCGAGCTTACTGACATATGCCCTCTTTGTGGTATGGAACGTGAGGACGGATCCCATGCGCTTTGCAGATGCCCTTTGGCAAGAGACCTCTGGCGAGTTATGGCCTTGGACTGGAATATACCCAAGGTGGAGTCCATCCAGAACACAGGCCCAGATTGGGTCTTCACGTTGTTGGATCCCTTGGATGAGACAACAAGACTGGTGGTGCTCATGACCATGTGGCGAATATGGCATGTCCGCATGAGATAATACATGACAAGGTGCCACCCCCCGCCGAAGCCTCCAGACGATTTTTGCACGGATATATTAACTCGCTCTTGTGCATACAGCAATATCCTAAAGGCGATCTAGAGAAGGGAAAGATGGTGGTCTCATCCACACCACCACGCGCCAAAGTGCGCAAGGAGGCCAGTGTGCGCGCGAGCTGGGCCCCCCCTGAGCCGGGCTGGGCAAAGCTGAACATGGACGGGAGTTACATCGCGGCAACGGGTGCGGCGGGTGGAGACATGATCCTGCGGGATGACCGAGGTGAGATCATCTATAGCGCATGAAGTGAGATTCGCACATGTGATAATGCATTAGAGGCGGAGCTAGTGGTCTGCAGAGAAGGTCTAGAACTTGCCTTATATTGGACGAACCTACCTATCTTGGTCGAGGTGGATAGCATGGAGGCGGTGACCATGATTACGGGGCGTACTCATGATAGATCTAAGCATCGTGCACTAGTAGAGAAGATTCGCAGGCTGCCTAGTCTTGTCGCTAGGGAGATCTTCTTTACCCATTGTACCCGCTCACAGAACATTGTAATCCATGAGCTGACTGCCTATGGTCGTAGTACTCCGTGTGCAGCAGTATGGCTAGCTGTCGGAATGGACTTTATTATAAATCTGGCTGCGGATGAGAAGCCCCCGTGAGTTAATGAGAATTCTTTTTTTCACGAAAAAAATACGGGCGAGCCAGGGAAAGGAGTAGGCGGACGAGACGCATGTTCGCTTCATATCTACACCGACGCAAACGAGGCCTAGATTTGGGCTCCAAATAAACCGTGCGACGGATAAAAAAACCGAATGTGTGTCTGTTTGAATCAATGTGTTGGGCCGTCCGCGCACCAGATGGACCGGTTGGAGTTGCACTTACGGAGGGAGTACGTTGCTAAGCGGTCACAACCAACGTCACTTCCTGGCTTTTGAGAGCACCGAGAACCAAAGGAGCTCTCTAGTCTCTCTAGATGTTGGCCTTCGGCGCGGGGGCACCATCCCCGTGTCCCAACGGAATTAGCTAGGCTCCAACTCAAATCAAACAAGAAGAAAGAAAAACATAATTAGCTAGGTGAGCAAGCTGTGGTTGCGAGAGTCGGGAGGCGGACAGATCCACTGCTAGCCAACGGCTTGGCGCGCAAATGCTAGCGTCAAGGCCGCTATCTCTGCGGCGAGCAATCCTCTCTTTTCGCTGGTACGGAGTACTAGCTACGTACTAGTAGGACGTAGCAGTAACCGCACTATGTAGGGCGCAGCGCAGCGTGTTGTTTGTTGGCTCTGACGCCGCAGGTCGTGGAAGCGCAAACAGTCGAGGCCATCCATCGACCGTCTGGGCGATGTCAAACACGTGTTTGTCCCTTGGATTATTACTTCCAGAAAAACTTGACAAGAATTTGTGATGGTGGCGGTGTTCAATTTGGCACCCTTGTATTCTATTCCTCGCTGCGTAGGTGCTTGACGCTTCGTCCATCATAATCAGCGAGCTGCACTAGTTCATGACAATGGTTGTGCGTCTCCTTCACAGATGACTGGCTAGGTCATGCATCATGGTACCTCCGCGTTTGGGAGACGTACATGAAAGGAAAGTGTGATCATCGATCGGTCGATCAATAATATGGCAAAGACAAAAAAAAGTGATAATTGATCCACGTCGCCGCCGGCCGGCCGGCCCATGCAGCACCGCTGTACGGGTACGGTATGGGGACGATGTGGCGTCGACGTGGAACGCAGATGCAACGCCTACAAACAATTAAAGCTGTGAGATGACATGTAGTACTGTACGTGCATGAACCCATCGGTCGGCAAGTCGTCAATACTGTACGCAGGAAATAACGGAATTTCTGTAGAAACGGACGAACCAAGGATGAACCGCCTGTACGTACGTCTCCTCCTTCTTCGGTATTGGCTTTGCATCCCGACCTCCCGGATGACTTGATAATGTTATCCTGCCGTCTGTGCTTCAATTTTGGCCGTTTCATCCTACGTGCGGTGTCTTTGACAACCAACATGGTTGATGCTACCACCAAAAAAAAACATGGTTGATGCTTTTCATCAGTCAGGATGTAAAAAGGACGTATGGTTTCCCGCAGAAAAAAAGGACGTACGGTGCAGTGAGTGCGTGGTCCTTGGCGACAAAACCGTAGCTGCTTCTCCCACATGGCCGGTACATGAGCGTGGAGCCCAAGCGTAGTACCGCTGCACCATCCGGCGTGGAGCCGAGATCGGCCTAGATGTATCGCTACAGATACTAAGTTCCCAGGAAATGGAGCGATCTGGTGAACCGAGGCTGCTAAGGCGCTGTGGGTCCTGTTTGTTCGTGGGTGTATCCTGCTGCTGCATGGGCCACACAAACAGCTGCATTAAAGGCCCAAACTTCTGTGGGACTGCAGCTTTGACTGTAACGTATGCATGCACATATCCGACGATCAACGTGTGCTGTTCCTGGTTTAGTCCCACCTCGCCTTTCCTTACGCCCAAGGAAAGAATAGCTCAGCTATATAACAAGGCACGCTGCATGTATTATTAGGTACGAGTCTGAATGATCTTTTTCGGTATATATTGAATACCGTATTGATTTAATCGGTCAATAATTGAACATTTGATTTCACTATTTTTAATGTCATTTAAAAATCGTTAACCGAACGGGAAGGGGTTGCTTGGTCCTTCTGATCGCTGTTGGTGTTGATGAGTGCAAAAGAACTGAATTCTTGCTGAAGTCTCAAGGTATTGGTTCTAAAATACGGCTGGCAATAGGATGAAATAAAACTAGAATTTATTCAAAAATTGTATGAAAGAAATGATTATGTACTCTAGATACTGGTGTTAGTGGTATAAATAAAATTCATGCTGATGCATTTGGTTGGAGAACCCTGGCGAGTGTTTTTTTTGAAACGGAGGTAAAAGCTTTGCCTCATCATTAAATAAAAGGAGAATAAAGTTTGTTACAAGTTCACCCAAAGCACGACATGAATTATTACTCTCACAATATTATTACAAGTTCTGAACATGGCTGCAACTTTGTGATGTATGCGTAGAAGAGCAAGACAGTTGTATGCGAGGTTAATTTGCAGCTAAAAGATGCACAATATTGTTCCATATTGACCCAAATTGAATCAATATTCTTCCATGGTGCAATCAGACTATGCGGTTCGGTTCTTCCATGGTGCTTCTCATTGCGCATAGTCCAATTGAATCTGCTCCAAATGAATTCTAGTCAGATACAGTTCGTGCATGCAGACCAAAATACAATTTAATGACCTGTCTAATTGTCATGCGTCAATATTTCTTATTGCTTTCGTTCATATCTTCTAAGATTCTAAGCTTCTTAGAAGTGTTCGCTCATGTTGCGTCGGGGCTTTAGAGATCGTTGGTGGGCCCACATGCAAGGGGGTGAATCGCTTATATGTGTTGCATTTGGGTCCATTCCTGGGTGTGTTACGTGCGAGAACAACTCAATCCAATTAAGGTGAAACACACAACAAAGTAATCAACCGTAACCATCTGCATAAAAACACGTTAAAATAAAAAGGCTTAATCACAAAAATAAGGCTTAACTATGAAGGACGGCACGGCAAAGCGCGCGTCACCCTCTAGTTACGTCTATGACCAAGTTGAATGTAGCGCCGAAATTCGGTCTTTGATTCAGCAAGATATTTGGAGCCGAGATCGGCTGAGGACAAGTCTTGTAGGTTCCTCTCCCTTCCCTTCGCTTGGTCAAGGGAGGTGCATGGGAGGGAAAGGACACACATGCATCTCGTTTTACATTCCCCTGTTTCCATCCGCCAACCGCACGGCCATCGGCTAGATTTTACTTCCTCCGTCCCATAATATAAGAACGTTTTTTAACATTAGTGTAATGTAAAAAACACTCTTATATTATAGGTCAAAGGGAGTATTTATTTATTAGGGAATGACTAACACGATTTTGACCCGAGGAGAAACGCCAAGGGCAAAAGTGACGCCCACCTTACCGGGCACCGACGGTAGATATGCAGAGGACGCCTAAAATCCACTGTATCGGCTTGCTGATTCCACAGGAACGCACACACACCTACGCAAGACCGATGATCCCCGACTGCGCGGAGCACACTTCTCTGTGGTCGCGCATGAATGCGAGGAGAGGAAGATGTGCCGCTCTCTTCCTTTGATCGCTACGAACAAAACCTTTTAATTCGACCTGCCCCTCCCTGACTCGTATGCTCGCAGGCACAAAAACTCCAATTAACAAATGCAAGAGCCGCCCGCCCGGTGCAATTTCCTATATAGGAGTACTCCAGTCCAGTACAAAATGCTACGTGCCCATCGGAGACGCAAAATAGCAAGCGATAGAGTGCAAGTTGCTGATGAGTGTGTAACACTGATGCATGCTACGACTGCATCTCAAGAATCATTCATATGCTGGCGTTTCAGCAAACAATAACAATCATGCAGGCAGGCAGGCAGCTGCTCGTCAC
>CBMN010154170.1:0-12602 GCA_000582825.1 Hordeum pubiflorum | reverse complement strand
TAGGGCATATCTCCTACACGGACCGGCAAGGATGATGAGGATATCTCTCCTGAAGATGGGACAGTGGTTCGATGATGATGGCGGCTTCTAAACCGTGTGTATGTGGTATACGTTTTAGGTTCGCTGCACCGGTGGTTGGTTCCGATACGTTATATGGATGGATCGACGATGACATCAGTTTGAAAGTAAGAGCACTTCACATTGTCGAGTTTATAGGTGTGAGTGGTGGCTTCGGGTGGCTTGATGTATGTTTTTGTCAAACCTTTGTTGAATAAATAATAAACGTGGCCGTATGCATCAATTGATGCAGGGTCAGGGCCTTAACCTCCATTTCCAAAACAAAAAAAAAACTCCGCTGAAACCAGTTCAGAGACAGATGATAGATTCATGGCATGTTACGATGGATGCCAATCATGGACAATTGAGATGAACGGCTTCGGCAACATCTATTTTCTTCCCTTTTTTTCCGCATTGACTTGTTCGTTCAGCCGTGGTTTGCATCAGTTGGTAACCGAGGCGGTTGTATTGAGATGGTAGTTAGCACAGCCCTGCTCAGTAGCTCCCGCAAGACAGCGCCTCTAGGCGAGCCCCTATTCAACTGTTAAGGCGTCGAAGTGGCGCCATGGGGCATAGGAATATGTGACGTGGCCCTGCGCAATAACTCGCCATGCTCGTTCGCTTGCGTCGTAGCTGGTTGATTGCAGTGGCGGTGCCAGAACTACAATTTTGTGTAGTCAATTTAAAGTTATGTAGTCAAATATATAAATTTATATTAATTTTTGGCAAGATTTATACAGATTTTACCAAAAGGCTGGGTCGTCAATTGACCACCCAGCTAATACGTGGCCTCGCCACTGGTTGATTGGTGTTTTTCCCTCGCTCATCTCTTTTCAAAGTCGGTTCACTCTGTTTTCAGCGGTTGTTGGTCCACTGTCCTAAAAAATAGGTTACTTTATTGACTTCCCTACTTATAGAGAATGGTGTAAGTTTACATATGGGCCACACTTCTATCGACAAGTGAGACAAGCAACCTATCAAGAGACAAAAATAAACGAATGTTACTATTACTCGATATAATAATAGAGATGATGGAGAAGCAAACAAAGGTAATGAAGACTAATCCTATACATATATGTACGACAACTCCCTCACCGACGATGAGCCCAAGGCCCGTGGGGTGGGAGGAGAAGTCGGTGAAACCGGCGACAAGAAAATTGGTTGCTTCTCTAGTCATCCTTTTCTGAGAAAAAGATAGACTCGAAGACTTAGTACGATGGGGCGCGTCTAAGTCTCACCTACTGCGAGACCGAAGAACACCTCACCTCAAACGTCAATGTAATGGGCCAGGATCATTGCGACGTCGTCTCAAGAGTCTAGCTATGTAGTGTATTTTCATTTTATTTGTTTATATCTTCAAAAAAGTCATAATTTTATTTTATTTATTTATTAAGGTCACCGCACATTAAGAAGTCTTCATGTAATGTATACAAAAATGTCCATACCACTCAAAAATATGTCATAACATTTCAAAATCGGCCATCATGTGTTTACAAAAAAAGCTCATCATGTTTTAGAAAAATGTTCATAGCGTATTTAAAATTGTTCACCCTGTTATTTTAAAAATATTCAACATGCTTAAAAATGTTTGTTGTAGATTTGAAAACAAATACACCAACATGTTTTCAAATTTGTTCATTGTGTTTAAGAATAGTAACACCTAAAAATGTGTACTCGTTAATAAAAATAAAAATATATTCAACGTGTGTTTAGAAAATGTTTGTCGTGTATTTATAAAAGATCATTCACTTAAAAAATATTTAACATGTATCAGATAATTGTTCAACACGTTTAGCATGTATCTAACAAATAGTCAACCTGTATACGAAAAATGTTCAACGTGTATTCGCATCGCACACGGTCTAGGCAGCTCCGTTCTTCTAGCGCAGACAGCCTACATATTTTGCTTGTAACGAGATAAATGGTAGCATCGCCTCAAGTGAGCATATATTGGGCTGGGCCAATTATAGTTAGGTTCGTTCGTTTTCTCTCTTCTTTTTTTACTTTGTTTACATTTTGTAAATATTATAAAAATATATTATGTGTTTCAAAAATTAATTTACTTACAATGTACATCATGCTTTAAAAAAAAGTTAGCATAGTGTGTAAAAAATGTTCACGCAACTTTTACAAAATATCGATAGGATTCAGAAAAATGCACATGACATTTGGAAAACTATTCACACATTCTAAACATATGTTCGTGAAATTTTTGAAATGGCTAAATCCAACAGATCCTTCTATAGGGTATCCTAGCTAGGCAACTTGGCTCGGTGATGATAGGGGCAAGGTTTTCACCCAGGTTAGGGCTCTCCGAAGGAGATAATACCCTACGTGCTCCTTGTGTTTATTGTGTTGGGGTGTGTACAGAGTGCGGGTAAAGTACTGAGAGATGTATTATCTCCCCTATCTACTTGTCTGGCCGCGACTTATCTAAGATACCAGGGTCCTAGTATTACAAGAGTCCAAGTTGACTATCTTGGTGGACGGGAGTCCTCCATGGATACTGCTTCCTTCTCTTGAACGACAAGTTTCCTCGACTCTTCTTTGTAGAGTGTGTCATTGGCTATCCAATGTAGTCCATGACGGACCGGTCCGCGACCTGGCCCACCAGGCTAGGAACCGAAGTGGTGAGATCCATGGGCCGACACACCACACATTATACAAATAAATGTTGGCATAGTTTAAAAAATATCCTACCCACCAAAACAAGTATTTGACATTTTTTGAAATGTTCACACATTTCAAAAAATGTGTTCGTGTTATTATTTTCGAAAATTGTTTATAAAGAATAATTAAAAAATTTGTGATATTTATTTAAAAATGTGTATACAATTTAAAAACTGTTCATGTAGTTTATTAGAATGTTTCCTTCCATTAAAAAAGGGATATCCAACGGTTATTTAAGGAAATGGACATGCGGTATAAAAATTCAAAACAGATAAACCGTGTATTAAAAAATATTCAACGTGTACCAAAAAATGTTCCCTAGGTATATAAAAAATATAATGTGCATTAAGAAAAGTAGACATGCGATAAAAAAGAAAAATATACTAAAGAAAGTTGATGAAAAAATGTAAATAAAACATAGAAAATACGACGAAATGAACCAAAGAAACAAACAGAAAACCAAAGAGGAAAAAACGAAAGAAATAACGTAAGCCACATATAGCCCTGGCGTTCTCCACAGATGATGTCCCAGCTGCACATCCTGGCCACTAGGCCGCGTCAGGCAGCGCCTCCAACCTATTTAGTGCAGTATACGGCCTCTATGTCTCGCATATAGCGACACCTAGGGAACCCCAGCTGAAGGGGAGAGTGAGATGGACTACTAATTCAAATAATTATTACAAAAAATTCAAATAATTCAAATGTGTCTTTTTTTTTTCCATTTTGTATTTTTATTTTTGTCTATATTTTCAAATAATTCAAATAATATATTACAAAAAATACTTTGCATAAAACATTGAACAATATTGAGCAAGCATTTTAAAAATACTAAAATTGTATAGAGGAAATCTTTCTCATGTATATGGGAAATGTATACGAAAAATACACTGTGCGAGTAAAGAGTTGATCTATATTTAAAAAAATGTTAATCTAAACATTTGAGACATATGGTTAATCCCTTTTTTAATGTTAAATGTGTATTTAAAAATGTTGACAATGTATTCAAAAACTGTTACACTTGTATTTGATAAATGTTAAATGTGTATACAAAAATATTAACCATGTATTAACAAATGTTAACATTTTATTATATAAATGTTAAATGTCTATAAAAAATATTTACCATGTATTAAAAAATGTTAATATTTTACTTGAAAAATATTAAATATGTATAAAAAAGTTGACCATATATTCGAAAAATCTTAAACTGTTATTTTAAAAATCTTAAATGCGTTTTCAAAAAATGTGAATCATCTATTCAAAAATCTTAAAATTTTATTTGAAAAATAAAGCACTTGAAAAAAATTAAAATGTGTATAGAAGAAATGTTGAGCATGTACTAAAAAAATGTTAATCCGTTATTTTAAAATGTTAATCAAGAATTTTCAATAAATGTTAAACGTTTATTATTAAAATGAATTCGATATATAGAAAAAATGTGTATAGAAAACCAATAAACCCAAGAGGACACAAAAACAAAAAATCGATAAAAAATGAGAAAAGGATAAAGAAAACCGAAGTAACACAAAGAAAAATAGAAAGAAAAGAAGAAATAATGAAAACCATAAAAAAGAAAGGAAAGAAATAAAAACGAGGAAAAACAAAGAAAAACCTGTGAAAACACAAAAGAAAACAGAAAACTAATGGAATACCGGCTCGATTCGCCACAAGTAAGAAGCGTACCAATGACTTATCACTTGGAAGATGTGGGTGCAGTGGCTAGCAGTGTTGGCCACCTCCCAAGATGAATCGGTCTCTTCTTCTCCTCTTTTCCTTCCCTTTTCCATTTAACTATGCGCGAATGTGCAGGCCCGATTACTGCAGACCCACCAGCGCGTCCTTTTAGGTCAGCCCATGCGGCGGGCGGGACGCCCTCGTTTGTTTTCTCTTTTGTGCTGTTTTTCTAGTCTTTAAATAACTCAGGATTTCAAAAACGTTTTAAATTTAAAAATATTTTGGAATTTAAAATTGTTAAATAAATAATAAAATGTATTTAATTTTTTCAAAAAATCAAAAATTTGAATAATGTTCAAGGAATCATAAAATGTTCAAGGATTAAAAAATGTTGAGGATTTAGAGAAAAATGTCCAGGAAATCATAAAATATTCTTAAGTTATCTAAAAAATAACACAAAAATAGAAAAATGGTCACGTATTTCCATTAAAAAATACAAATTTGAAAACAAATTCTTGGTTGAAAAAACAATCGTTGATTCAGGAAATGTGCATGTATTTCAAAAAAGTGTACTTCAAAAATTAGAATAAACTTAATGATATCAAAGACAGCTACGAAATTTGAAAAAATGTTAAATGATTAAAAAAATGTTCACGAGTTTCAGAAAATGTTCGAAATTTTTAAAAAGTGTTGTCAAACTTGTATAAATGATCGTGATTTAGAAAAAAAAACGAAATTTTTAAAAATGTTTTCAAATTTGGAAAAATGATCGTGATTTAGAAAAATGTTCACAAATTTGTAAAACAATGTTGACTTATTCGAAAAAAAAATCATGAATTCGAAACACATGTTCGCACATTGAAATAATATTCAAAATTTTGAAATATGTTAGGAGAAAATGAAAATAAAAAGGAAAACGGGAAAAAAGCGTAAAACGAAAAACTAGAAGAGAAAACGAAAAAAATTATGGTTGAGGGAACCTTCTACAACCTCACCAAAACTGGTGGGGATGAAAATCGGAATTGGGCTGGCCAAGACAGAGGATTGAGCGCTCGAGTGGTTACGTGCTAGGTCGCCAAGACATGACCTACGCGCCTAATAGGAGAACCCCGGCTTGTCCGGCGTACTCCACTCTGCCATACATTTGATTTGGGTTGGCCGTTCAGGTATGTCAACCGGGTTAAGGATTTGTATATTCGTGCAGGTTCACGGTACAGAAAATGTGTGATACGCATCAACACTGAACATTTCATAGCAACATTGTTGAAAACTAAGAGCTTCTGAAGCCGAACACAAGGAATACTAGTTCGTCACTGCATTTAGAATCTTCAATGTGGCAAAAATGGTAAAGGTTGCAAGTGGAGGGAAACTAGCTCTAGGACGGGCTAAGAAGGTAGATGTAGTCGCTGCTCTATCATTCCTCTTGCTATTAATGGTGAGATGGTGTCTGATCCTGCTATTATTATGGACCATGTTTGTTCCTTCTTTTTATCTTTATTAGCGGCCCAATATTCCCTTCTGATTTTCTATTTCTCCTCATATTTAGGTTGTTGATGCCATGGTTTCGCTGGATGAAAATTCTTAACTTATGACCCCTCTCTCTAAAACTAAGATTGATGAGGTTGTGGCCTCATCTAAGTCTAACTCTCTTGCTTTTCTCAAAAAAAAAATTTGGCATGTTTTGACATAGCTAGTTTACTCTATTATTCAAGGTTTGTCCCACCATTGATATTTCTAGGTTAAACTATAATTTTTTATCTCTTTTTTCTAAAGTTAAGGACGCTGATTCTATTTGTCAATTTCGGCCCATTGCCTTGATTAATAATATTGCTAAATTTCCCTCTAAGGCTTTTGCTACCTGGCTTTCACCTATCGCTCACCGTGTTATTAGACCTCATCATTCTCCTTTCACCAAAGGACATTACAATTTGGGCGAGATTCGTAGTTTGCACAAAATTGTTCATGACCTTCGCTCTAGAGGGAGCAATGCTATTATTCTGAAACTGGATTTTGAAAAAACGTATGATTCTGTAAGCTGGGATTTTCTTCGAGATGTTCGCCTGGTCAATGGATTTGATGGGGCCTACATCCACCGTCTTATGCAATTGGTTTGCGGTGGGCATACCACTATCTTTGTCAACAGGGTGGCTGCCACTTTTTTTTTTTTAATGGGAGGGGCTTGAGACAAGGGGACCCTATTTCTCCCTTACTCTTTAACTTCGTAGCCGATGCTCTTGCATTCTTAATAGGGTTGCAACGGCTGGCCAAATCTTTCATGTCATTTCTGACTTGGTTCCTTTGTGCATTTCTCACCTGCAATAGCGGATGACACGATAATTTTGGTTGAGAATGATGACCTACATTGCAAATTTTAAATTTCTGCTTTTGTGCTTCGAGGCCTTGTCTCGGCTTGAAATTAACTTCTCTAAGAGTGATATCATTCTTAGTGGTTGTACTTGCAATGAGGCTTCACGGGTGGCTAATGTTTTGAATTTTAAGCTTGTCTCCTTCCCATTAAAATACTTGGGCCTTCCTATTTTACCATATAGGCTTTATTCTCGTGACTTTGCTCCGTTTGTGCTAAAAGTTGTCAACAGGGTTATGCCCTGGCGCGGTTGATATAATTCTTCGGCTGACAAAGTTTGCCTTATCAATGCGCGTCTTTCATCCATGCCCATGTTTTTGATGGGTTTTTACCATCTTTCTGAAGCTACACATGCTGGGTTCGATAAACAACGCAATGGGTTTTACTAGAACTCTACTGACAACAAAAAGAAATATCGTCTTGTCAAATGGAAAATCATGTGTAGGCCAAAAAAAACTAAGGGTTGGGCATAATCAATACTTCAGTTATGAACAAATGTCCTATAATTAAGTGGTGGTGGAGGATCCTTACAACCTCCCTTGGGGTGTTATGGTTTGACATTATCAAGGCTAAATACTTGGTTAAATTTAGGGATGATTTTCGATCTCACGTCAAGTTTGTTGTTGGTAATGGTGCTTCCACCAGATTTGGCTCGACTGGTGGCATGATGATGCACCGTTGTGTTCTCCTTTTCCCACTCTTCTTTCTATTGTGCTTCCCATGAGATTTCCATCTCGGATCTCTACCACAACAATCGGGACTTTCATTTTTTGCGCGCCCTGTCTTCTACAGCATTGGGGGAGTGGCGTCATCTCGGTTGCTTCCTCCCTACGCTCTCGGAGGTAGCGGATTCGGTTACTTGGCCCTATACTTCTTCTGGTTGTTTTTCGGTCAAATCTCTTTATGCTAGGCTTATTGAGGGTTCTACTACCAATATATTTAAGGAGTTTCGGCAGGCCCGTGTGCCCTTGAAGATTAAGGCCTTCATGTGGAAGGCTATTCGTGGTCGTTTCCGGGCTGTAGAACAAATTCAGAAATATAACGGCACTGCTTCGGAATATTGTGCGCTTTGCTCTACTAGAGAAGATTCAGACCATATCACCACTAAGTGTGACTTAGTGGCCTTATTTTGAAGCTGCCTCCAGTCGTTGGATGTGACATGGGCTCCTAATTCCTTCGCAGAGTTACATATTTCGTTGGGTCTCTTTCGGTTGGAAGAGACGTTCATTTTGGTTTGTTTCTCGGCTATGTGTTGGGTGCTCTGGACGACTAGGAACAAGTTCATAACTGAACATTATTTTCGGAACAAGCTTCTTATCCTTTTACAGCAGTGAAAATTATTGACTAAGGACTGCGACAAGGAGGCCACGGAGTTGTTGATCCCGCGCATTCGTGCAACAACGATATATCTATCTCAAATTGGGATCAAGCTCCTGCACCTAGGATGATTGTTGGTCCCTCCCAGTTCTAGGTCCTTTTGTGCGTAGGTAATGGGTCTGCGTGCTGTCAATTTATGTAATGATGTTGGTGCGTCCATTAAAGTCGCAAACTTCCCTTGCTTGCCTGTTTGTTTGGATGTACTACTGTCTGGTGGCTTTATCTTAAAGTCGCGCATATTCCCTTTCTCTCATAGAAAAATAAGACTACACTAGTGTGCTAAAAGTTTCGTAAAATTCGTTCGTTTGAATAGCATTGCTCGCGAAAAAGTGTTCCTTGCAATGACTTGGTTTGTGACTATGATTGCCATAGGTTGCCACACCTAAGTTTAGACATCTTTGACCAACTTAAGAGAGTGTTTGGTTCAAGCCTTATCTTAGGCAATTTTTTTTTTCCACACTAGAGCCCCACATCACATACACTCAAAAAGTATGGCAAGATTTAGTTAGGCTTGCCAACTTGTGGTTCTCATTTTACAGAACTAATCTTAGTCAAGTGTGATAAGAAATGTGTGGCAAAATATGACATTGCTAGGTTTAGAACCAAATAGGCTAGTGTTGGAGCCTACAAGTGAATGGTAAACTCGCGGTGGAGTCTATGTATAGCGTTGTCATTCAGTCAGAAGTGTCAGTTGATAATAACAAGAAGATTTAAAAGATGAAGATACGGCTTAAGAATGAAATCTTTGCATGATATCTCTGTCGAGGAGTTATTCTTATCAAACATAACCTTATTAAGAAAAATTGACATGGAAGTAGGCAATGTGTGTTTTGTCATCACGACGAAACAATNNAACACTTGTTTTTCCAATGCAAATTGGCTCGCTCCATATGGTCAGTCATCCAAATAGCTTCTGGCTTGTATCCTCCATATAATGTTTCTAATATACTAGATGATACCCCGCGCGTTGCTGCAGAAATTTTGTATCACCGTAGATGTGCCAAAGGTTAATTTATAGTCGCAAATAGTATAATGAATAAAAAAGTTATTGATCGAAGTGATTACCCTATAAACAGGAACAATATGTTGAGGATTTGGTATGGCACAATTGCAAGTAGAAGCTGACCGAACAGTGCTAATGACATTTTTCTTGATTACAAATGAAGGTGATCGCTCTAGTGCTAAACTAATTCTAAATTTAGGCAACATAATAACAAATTTTAGGTAGAATCTGTAGTGTAGTTTGTAAGAATCTGCGTGTGTTGTTAATGATGTAGCATGTTAGGTTCTTTCATAAGGAAATCCTCGGAGAAATAACAAATAACATTGCATGTTGTATATGTGAGTTGAATACGAAACATTGGGATGACTACATAATTAACAGCAGGCCTCTATAAAAAGAAGGAATGAATGAAAAAGTAGGATAGATCAATGTGAACGAAAAAGGATTTTTCTATTTTTCCGCTATCAAAAGATATATATATAGAAGGTAACTACATATGGTAAGAAATTAGATTTGTATACTATGCTAGTCTCAAGGTAGATAAATATCATAATCCTTTCCAACTGATCCATGCATCTTAAAAATCAAGAACCATCGTTGGAGCTATAGGAAATAAGGAACAAACTCATACATTCTATTGGCACATCAAGAGTAGTAAATTTATAGGACATATTCTTTACCATGCATCTATCTCACTTTATGATGTCATCACAGAGATTACACCACTACAGAACTACATACTTCATAGAATTAGTGAAAATCATGGATTTTGGGGTAAGAAGTCGATGGCCTCGTGGACATGGTTTTTCATGCACAACGTTTCGTTTGCCTCCACGTTGCACCCTCATACAAAACCCTTCTGCACATATGAGTGTTTCATCTATCTCTTGGAAATTGCATCAGAATAAATCTGAGGAGATATCATCAATCGGATAGTAAAGAACTCTCGATCACTCCAGTGGTGCTCTGAGACAAAAATGAAAGCTATAGGAAGAATTTTATGTATCAGCCAATACAGACAGAACGGAAATAACCCTGGCGTAGTCAATTAGGAACAGTTGTTATGAATATAATATAACAAAGAATGGTATGGCGGTCCAAGAAAAACATACTTGATATGATTCCCAATATTTTAAGTGATAACATGCCTGTATTCATCCACTCTGGGGTACAGTTTTATATGAGATACATTAGAGGGGAGAGGAGAGAAACACACGCACGCTTTACACAACAAACTCCAGTGCATGATCCTATCTTTACGTGAGCTGATGCTAGATACGTGCGGCATGATTGCATGCATGCCCGCTTGACCAGAATGGCCCATGAGACTTTCTCATATGAGAAAAGGGATACTCTAACACAATGGAATCGCTTGAGATCGCAAGAAAAATATTTTGAATTTTTCTAGGGTCACCAATTGCATATTCTGAAAGGCACTCTATTACCTTGGAACCATACAGAGTACTATCCATGGAGGGACGCAGGTTGTCCGTTTGCTTCTGGGTGAATTCAGGAAAAATGGTGATGTGCTGGATTAGCTTGAACCAATGATGACGATAGCACCGACATCACGATCAACACTTCAGCTTCTAGGATTAAATGACCAGATTGAGACTCAACGTCGGCAAGACCGCTGCGTTGGCTATGACCCTTGGAGGAAGCGAAGTTGGGTGTGGAGAAGGGGGCAGCCGCAAGAGGAGTAGAGCTATGAACGGGCTTTTGATTTCCAAGTGCTTTATAGATCAAAGGGGAGAGGTCCAAGGATCAGCTTAGTGCAGCAGCGCCTGTTGGGTTGCCTTGATCATAATTGAATGGAGGAAGAGAGGCATGTAGGTAGCCGGACGTTACCTCGGCAGCCCGATGGTTACCTGCCTCGCCTTTTCCTTGTGTGCATGCACCCGAGAGGAGAGGAAGGGACAAACCTGTATGTTGGAGGTGCCTACTTAACTCGGTAGCCCACTCATCGAGTCATCGTCTACGTCGTCGGTTTTGTCTGCATGCATCTAGTGTTGTGCTAGACGAAAGGTTAAATCTGCATGCAACTGGTGGGTTGTGGGAAAGTAGTACGAACCTATAGTAGCAGTAACCAGCTCTCGCGAGGATAGTACAAATCGTTGCTGATGTGGCTTCACCATATGCCAGAAAAAATCAGTAGTGGGACGTACGTTCCTGATGTGGCACGAATGATGATGTGGATAGCTTGCATGTTTAGAGAAATAAGATAGTGGGGATGAACTATTTAGGTATTATTATTATAGATTATAGATTATAGATTATAGATTATAGATTTCACAACTGGTTACATAGGATAGAATACATGTTTAGAATTATTCTCGGGGTGGGAGCGGTTGTCGTTATTTGATTGCTTTGGCTATGTAGACATGATAATGTATTTAACGATAAAAGTATTTCTCTTATGTAGGTTATCTATAGATGCATTAGTACACTAGTACACTCCGTTTCACGTGTGAAGAATCTAGACTTGTTTATGAACTTGTCTACACACTTGGAAGTCACGGAGAAGGGTATATTTACCCGACACGGATGGCAACACGATCTAGACTATATAACGCCGAAGACTGTATAGCTCGGATCGGCCCTCCTATGTCTTCGGCGTTATACAGTCTTTAAATGATTACTTGTATTCTATTTTTTTTCTTTAAACTTGAACTTGGTTATGATTGTGTGCATCTCCATTATGCGGAGACCGGTTGTAATGCTTAAACCTATTAGGTAATAAAGCGTCCTTTATCGAAAAAAGAACCAAACGCCCCTTAGAGAGAACCCAATTATTGTAATGGCATGACATAGCGTACGAATTAGGAGCTTTCGGCTTGAAGCAACAAGCCACCCGTGGAAATTCCGTAGAGATAGTATTAGATATACAGCCAGCCCAAATCATCGTTCAAGCACAATAGCACATGGCGCTACAGAAGGTCGTCATTGCCTTGGTACATATTATATCTTGTGGTTTGTGGCAATTATCGGATAATTGCCCTCCAATCCGCTGAAGCCAGTTCAGAGACAGATGATAGATTCATGGCATGTTATCTCTCTCTCATGTACAGTGTTTCTCCCCCAAATCTCCTCTTCCTCTCCGCCTCCCCTGTTCCAAGTGCGCTGCTCTACTCCACCTCGACAACCGCCGCCGCGATGACGAAGGGAAGACGGAGAAGGCCGAGCGCGCTAAGAAGGGGGGAGCCAAGGCGAAGAAGCCGTCAGGCGCCCGGTCGGCGGTGCCACCGGGGTGGATCCAGGGGGATTTCCTCCGGTCGACCGTCACGGCGGAGGACGTCCAGAATCTCGTCGACGAAGGGCTGATAGCTGAAGGGTCCTGGAGACTGTCGGAGGGAGAAGACGAGCCGGAGCCGCGCGAAGGCGAGCGAGTTCTCCTCCTCACCCACGTCGANNGAGGTTTTTCTCTGCCTCCCCATCCATTCTTCCGTGGATTCTTGA
>CBMN010154169.1:0-10142 GCA_000582825.1 Hordeum pubiflorum | reverse complement strand
TGGTAACGATCTGTGATCCATCTTCACAACATGTTCTTGGTTGTTCTGCGCGTAGGAAAATTTTAATTTGCATGTGATGCACCTACGGTAGAACCCAACACATTGAATGCATGCCATCTTATCCTTGACTTTGGCTGCTCTTTGCTTGGAGACGGGGCTGGTCTTTGCTTGTAGACGGGGTTGAAACCCAACATTCTCCCCCTCAATCATGTCGCAGAGACTGAATGTCCACTATCCCGATCTTGTCGCGCAACTCTTGAAACCGGACGCGACCAAGTGCCTTCGTCAGGATGTCCGCCTTCTGCACCAGTCTTGATGAACTCCACGAGCACCGTGTCCTTCTCGACGCAGTCTCGTATGAAGTGGTAGCGGAGATCGATGTGCTTGCTGCGGTCATGAAGCACTGGATTCTTGCAGAGGGCAATTACCGATTTGTTGTCGACGAAGAAGAGTGCAGGGGCGGTGTCTTGGTTCAGCATCTCGCCGAGAAGGCGAGCCAACCAAATTCCTTGACATGCCGTTGTAGCTGCCGCGATGTACTCCGCCGCACACGAAGAAGTGGCGACAACCTTCTGCCTCACAGATTGCCAGCTGATGGGACTGCTCCCGAGGAAGAACAGTATGCCTGAGGTGCTCTTTCTGGAGTCCAAGTCACCAGCATGGTCGGAGTCCCTGTAGCTGACTAGGTTCTCGCCGTCGCTATGGCAATACATGCATCTGTGCGTGATCGTGCCTGAGATGTACCGGAGCAGGTGTTTGACGGCAGCGAGAAGATTGCTTGTCGGGGCTTCCATGAACCTACTTAGGAACCCACAGCGAATGAGATGTCCGATCGGGTATGCACGAGATACATGTGGCTCACGATAATGCCGCGGTAGAGCGTTGCGTCCACCGGCTTCTCGGGGCTCTCCTTGCTGAGCTTGAGCCGTGCCTCCATCGGGGCTTGCACGACATGGCATTCAGACATGCCAGCTCGCTCCAACATTTTGGCGGAGTAGGCCGTCTGCGTGATCGTCGTGCGACCACGCTCCTGGTTTACCTCTAACCCGAGGTAGTACCGGAGCAGCCCGAGGTCACTCATGCTGAAGAGACGTTGTGTCTCTCCCTTGAAGCGTTGAACCTGCCCCGACGATGACCAGGTCGTCGACGTAGATGCCGACAATGAGCAGTGTGTTCACGGTGCCACGTGAGTACACACCATGCTTAGAAGCGTTGTGAGAGAACCCAAGTGATGCAAGGCTCACATCCAGCTTGGCATTCCACGCTCTTGGGGCTTGCTGGAGACCGTACATGGCCTAGTATAGCTTGTACATGCCCTGCTCACGTCCTTTGGCGATGAAGCAAGGTGGCCGGGAGACGTAGACCTCCTCCTCGAGGTCGCCGTTGAAGAACGCCGACTTGACATCCATGTGGTGGACCTCCCAGCCTCGATGTGCCGCCAGGGCAAGGATCAGTCGCACGGACTCGAGCCTTGCCACGGTGCGAAGACTTCCTCGAAGTCCACCCCGCACATTGCACATACCCTTTTGCGACGAGTCAGGCCTTGTGCTTGACGATGGCGCCGTGCTCGTCCTTCTTTACCTTGAACACCCACTTGAGCCCAATAGTTCGATGCGCTGCAGGCAGTATGGTGAGTGTCTGGGTAGCGTTGTTGTCGATCGACGACAGCTCGTCCAACATCGCGCTACGCCAGTAGTCCTCGCGCTCTGCTTCAGCAAACATGGTCGGCTCCTCGCCGGCCATCAGATGCAACACCTCGTCATCGTCCTCATCGAGATTCTCCGCCAATTGTGGCGGCTCGGTGAGGAGGTCGTCGATGCGTCGGTACCGATGTTGGGCGCCGGCACTGTCGTTGGCGTCAAATAGGTCCGACCGCGCTGTCGGTGGAGTTGCAAACTGAACCGACACGACCTTGCCCTTAGGTGTCCGTGGTTGCTGAGCGCGGGGTTGCTGTGCCCGCTGTGCTTGGAGCCACTGGGCTTGGGGTTTCAGTAACCGGGGTTGTTGTGCTCGGGGTCGCTCTGCCCGGGTCGCCGTTATGCTCGGGGTTGCCGCCCGAGCGCCAACACTTGTGCACACCGTGTACTCCACGGTCAAGGAACTGCTTGCTGGCGCCTCCACCGGCACCTTCTAGCTCCAACGTGCCTCCTCGTCGAAGATGACGTCGCGGGAGACGCATACACGCTTCGTGACGCGGTCATACATCTTGTACGCCTTGGATCCCGTCTCGTAGCCCATGAACACCATTGGGGTGCTCCTGTCGTCGAGCTTCCTTAGCAATGGGCGCGTCGTCTTGACGTGCCCAATCCAGCCAATGGTTGCAAGGAAGCGCACGTCGGGCTTCCTTCCGTACCATGCCTCGTAAGGCGTCTTGCTGTCGACGCTCCTTGTGAAGGAGCGGTTGAGGATGAAGACAGCCGTGAGCACGGCCTCCCCCCAATACGTGCTTGGCACTTGCTTTGCCTTGAGCATGCAGCGTGCCATCCCGAGCACCGCCTGGTTCCTCCGCTCGACGACGCCGTTTTGCTATGACGAGTAGGGGGCCGTCAGGTGACGTTACACCTCATTGTCGTTGCAGTGCTTGTAAAACGTGGTCGACGTGAACTCGCTGCCACAGTCCTTTCGCAGCACGCGCAACTTGTGGCCCCACTCGACCTTTGCTGCTGCTTGCTGCTTGACGATGGCTTGCTCCACCTCGTCCTTGGAGGCGAGGAGTATCGCCCACATGAACCTGCTATGGTCGTTGACGAGTAGCAGGATGTAGCGACGCCCGCCAGGCGTTGTCGGGGTGATCGGGCCGCAGAGGTCCACGTGGACCAACTCCAGGGGCTTCTTCGCTCGGTACCTTGCCTTCTCGGGGAAGGGCAAACGCCGCTGCTTCCCGGCAAGGCACGCATCGCACAACTCGTCGGCGTGTATGATGTGCGGCAACCTGCGCACGAGGCCGCCACAAGATATCTTTTGCAGCCCGCCGAAGTTCTTGTGTCCGAGCCGAGCGTGCCAACGCCGAGCGTCGGAAATATGGCCCACGGCGAGGCGCACATGATGAATGGGGCGAAAGAAGAACTTGTACAAGCGATTTGATCCTCAGGTTACCTCGATGAGCAACCGTCTATGCTCGTCTTGCACGGAGAGCACTCCGCGGTGGATGGTGATGTCGTACAAGCTCTTGTCGAGCTGGCCGACGCTCACGACGCTACTCTTGAGCGCCAGGATGAAGAAGACGTTCGTGAACGCCCTGTGGTCACCCTCATTGTCAGCGAAGACGACAGTCCCATGCCCGTGGATGTCGACCACCGAACCGTCTGCGAACCGCACCTTCCCGGTGATCGAGCGGTCCAGCTCCGCGAACGCGTCGATCGAACCAGTCATGTGGTTCGTGGCACCAGTGTCGAGGAACCAACCCTCGTTGCGCTTATCATCGACATACGCGGGTGTGGTCGCAGCTCTCTCCTCGTTGAGGAAGATGTAGCCGCACTCGCACACCATTGTCGGGGAGCCATCTCCCGCCAACGCGGTGAACCCCGAACACTTGGTTGTCGGGGTATGGCCGACCTGAGTCACCGTGCGCTCCTGCACGAACTCGATGGTCGCCAGCATCAAAGTCGGGGCGTGGCCCACCAGATGCACCGTGTCCTCTTGTACGGACTTGGCAGGGCCCGACGTTGCCGGGGCCGTAGTTGCCAGGACAACAGCCAACTTCGTTGGGGACGTGGTTGTCGGGGCGTGGCTTCCCACGTCCGTGCCTTCATCGCCTCCCAGTCGATAGGCCCCGAGAACGACGTTGTCAGGGAATTTCCTACCACTGCAGGGATGGATTCCGATGACAGGCTCCATGCCACTTGCACGGACTCGACGGTTGCCGGGACCGTGGTCGCGGGAGGCGTTGCGCCCTCCTGCACGGTTTGGGCGCAGGCCAACATCATTGTTGGCCCATCGTCTACGTCAGCTTGGACGAGGCTCGCCTCGGCCTCGGCAGCCTCGTCAGCTATCCTCTTGCGGCAATCGCGGGCCCAGTGGCCCTTGATGCTGCAATATCGGTACTTGTTCCAGTCGTCGTTGCCGGCACCTCGTCCAGCCCCGCTACGCTGCTGAGGCTGGCCCGACTTGTGCCCGCGGTTGCCGCCACCACTCTAGGTGCGTCCGCCGCCTCTGACGGTGCCGCCTCTACTGCTCGAGGCACCACCACTGCGTCCTTGACGCTTCCTCACCTCCCACTCCTTTGAGAGCAGGAGTTGTCCGGCGCCGAAGCTTCCGCGGCCGTCCTGGAGACGGTCCTCGACCACCCGCAGTCGGTCCGTGAACTCCTCAATGGAGAGCACGCTCAGGTCAAGCAAGGTCTCGATGGAGACTGCTACCTGAGCGAACCGAGGTGTCACAACGTGGAGAAATTTCTGCATGATTCTCACGTCGTCCATGGTGTCGCCGAGCGAGCGGAGCTGCGACGCAAGGCTGGAGATCCGCATGGCGAAGTCGTCGACGAGCTTGCCCTCCTTGAAGGCGATGTTCTTGAAGTCCGCCTGCAGTTTCTGCGCGTTTGCCTCGCGCACGCGGTTGCTGCCGAGGCGCTGGGTACGGATAGCTTCCCATGCCTCCTTGGCGCTTGCCTTCGTCGTGAGCATGCCGTGCATCTCTGGCGGCGTGGCGTGCATAAGCGCCGCCACGGCTTTCCTGTCCTCCTTGCTCTCGACCATGTCGTCCTCCATGGGAACCCAGAGGCTCGCCGCATGGAGGTTGCACTCTATGATCAACTCTCACTCGATGTAGTTCGAGTGCGTGAGCATCGGGTAGGTGATGGGCACGCTACCGCTGCTTGCGGTCTTGCGCACGATCTCCCTAACCACGACCTCACCACTATCGCCGCACCTGGACCGGGTGCGCCCTCGCCGCTCCTGCGGAGGCGGCGACTGGGAGCCATCCTGTGATGGTTGCAACTGGGAACCACCCGAGGTGGTGCGCTGCTGCTCTTCTTCTACACCGGCCATGGCTACCGGAATCCGGGGCTCTGATGCCAATTGTTAGCCTAAACTACTATGGTAGGGGTGTACTATGAGTGGTAGGGGTTCTACCTTATATGTGGTAGGGGTTCTGATTTGGAGTGCTAGGGGTATTTTCCTAGTGGTAGGGGTCCTGCACTAAGAGTGGTCGAGGTTCCCTGGTGGTAGGGGTTCTATTCTATGAGTGCTAGGGGTGCCCAAAGCTGAGTAAAATACACTCACACACACCCGTACACTTGCACAAGTAGTACTAAGCTTGAAGCTCAATATTTCTCTGGCGGAATGGCTCAATACAACGGAGGGATTACATGTCCTTTTATAGGACAAATAAACCGACTATATGCACATTTCGTGCACTACACACTAGTAATAGTGTGTGAACATGGACCTAAAGTCCAAGCCGCATTGCTCTAAATTAACTAGCCTATCCTATTCTGACATGCATTGAATGCATGTCATCTTATCCTTGACTTTGGTTGCTCTTTGCTTGGAGACGGGGCTGGTCTTTGCTTGTAGACGGGGTTGAAACCCAACAAGTAACACCATGAGAAGTTCTGTTTGAATGTTTGTTATTCTTCTAAGCACATCTTAGTTTCTTATCTCCACATTTGTTTTGTATGGCTGCTTCTCCTGCTATGTTTTTTTCTAAATATAATTTGAGCAGATTAAGCCTCTTGTGGAGCCTACGAAAGAAATCATGAGGGTCAATGTGAATATATATGAGTGGCATGAATTCTTTCCACAAGGTCTTCCCCATATCTCATCTTCCCTTGTCCACTAATCATCTTTTTTACCCAATAGGGTATTGAGTTTGATAACTAACACTGAACACAGAGTGACGATTATATCTGTTTTGTTCCAGTCAAGAGCAATGCTGGCGCAATTCTTGCTGTATGGGCCCCTATAATTATTGTAAGAACTCATATGAACTCCAGTATTTAATTTGCATATGGCTCATAAAATAATTAATTTCGTTGCATTTTCAACAGGTCTATTTCATGGACACACAAATTTGGTATTCTGTATTCTGTACCATTTTCGGTGGTATGTGTGGTATCGTTCATCATCTCGGTGAGGTGAGATGAAGTGCCACCAAACTCTTGACTGTTTATTTCAGATGTTTACAGATTCTTATTTCTGATACTTACTCCTAGATTCGCACAATGGGAATGGTTAGAAGTCGGTTCTGCACCTTACCAGAAGTGTTCAATGCTTGCCTTGTTCCTCGCTCAAGTCCAAAGGAGAAAAAAGGGATATTGCCTAGTTTCTTGGAAAAGAAAATATTTAAGGTGGAATCTGTTCATGTCCAGTTTACCTTGAAGGTGCTTTTATTCTTGTTATTTCTCAGATTATATTATTTTCAGGATTTGGGTAAATCTGAAAGAGATGACCCAACAAAATTCGCTCTGGTTTGGAACCAGATAATAAATAGCTTCCGCTCAGAGGATTTAATAAGCAATAGGTACATTCTGGTAATTCCAGTGCGACATAAGCTTCATCACATTACTTTCTCCTTCATATTTCATTGGTTTTGCAGAGAGATGGATTTGATGACAATGCCCATGTCACTAGAGTATCGTTCTGGTTCTATTCGCTGGCCCTTGTTTTTAGTTGCCAAAAAGGTATATGGAACTGTTATTTATACATGACAGCCCATGGGTTCAATGCAATACCCTCTGTACTAGTACTTTGGAAATACGTAGCATTTCTCTAGGCTTGACCGTAAAAGACTAGTACCATGTAGTAAAAGTGGCAAAGTCTTCTACGTTGTACTCCAGAGCCTTAATTTGATCGTAAATCGCATGGAACTAATAGTAAAATTGTTTCTATGTAGTAAAACTAGTAAAACTCTTTATGTCATGGTCTGCAACCTAAGTTCAATGGTAAAGCCATAGTGAACCAAAGGTAAAATCATTATATATGTAGTAAAAATGCTTTATGTCACACTCCTGAACCTAGTATGATAGTAAATCGTATGCGCCAACAGCAAAATCATAGCATATCCCATAAAAGGAGATTGAGGGGGGAAGGGGTGGGGACCAAGAAGAAGCGAGTTAGTAAAACAACCATGAAATGTCGTAATGTTTTGGGGATAGGAGAAAAATCAAATAATAGAAAATAAGGAAGTAATTATTAACTGCTGTTGATTACAAGATTTGTACAGTATAATACCAAAATTTGGACTAATATCTTGATTTTCACTACAAATTAATTATTTTACTAAATAATGCTGGAGTTTTACTACAATTTTTTACTACGTATTGTTTGAGTTTTACTTTTACTACATACAAATTTTTAACTATATATTGCTTGATTTTTACTATAAGTTACTAGTTTACTACATATTCCTTAGTTTTTACTATCGCAATTAAGGGCGGATTCCCAGTGGATGGGTTAGTTCTCCTGGCTAGAACAAGAATGGACATGGAGGGTGGGTTTAGTTGGCTAGCCGGAGTACAAAATAAGTTATTCTGCGCTCAGGATTACATCTGTATTCTGTCTATCTATAAAATGTGTCATAAAAATTTGTATAACGTTATGCTTGTTTTCCTTCCGTGACAGTTTTCAAAAGCAGTTGATATGGCAGCAAATTTTACTGGAAATAGTGCACAGCTCTTCCAGAGAATTAAGAAGGATAACTACATGTTTTGTGCGATCAATGATTTCTATGAATTGACAAAAAGTATTTTCAGATTTCTTGTTATTGGTGATGTGGAGAAGAGGTAATCATTTTACTTCAACATTATCTCTTTTACTACATTTTCTCTCAAGTTTGCAATGCTTTGGCAGTACATGCTCCCGTGAAATTATTATGATGTTTGACAGATTCTATTCAGGGTAATAGCCGCCATATTTGCTGAAATAAAAAAGAGTATTCAGAACTCAAGTTTATTGGTAGAATTTAAGATGGATCACTTGCCTTTGCTGGTTGACAAATTTGAACGGCTGGCTGAGATTTTGGTAATCACTTCACTAGTATTATTGTCTCTCTTTCCCTTTATGTTCTATACTTCACTGTTTTACTGTAACACATCAACCTCAAATCGATCTTTTTTTACTGTAATCAGTATTAGAGGATAATTTCATTGCGCCTTTTTGGCACACTGGTTGTTGGTGAGGACTAAAAGGTTATAAGGGTAATGACAGAGATGGCTAGAATTACAGAATTAGTTTGCAGGAATACCGATGGGCATGAGGAAGGAGTTTGTTACCAGAGTTCAGGAAATGGATAACTATACTTGTTTTCGTGCGCATTGCTTTGCTGGTCCATGAAATGGTGCACCAGAGAGCCAGAAGCAACACAGAACTGGCTGAGATTTCTTAGCTTTGTTAATTAGGGGTAGTTTTTTTTTTTCTCGAACATGCAAGTGGATGCCATTTATATTAGAAGAAACTCAGCCGAAACAATAGTGCCATAATTACAACGACCAACAGAAACTACGAAAACCTTACATCATGAAGAGGGAAAAACAGGCACTAGGGGTAGGTTTTTATCTTTATCTGTTTGAATGTTAAGTTTGTTCGTTGGAAAGATAAGAGTATGGCACTGACATTGTTTTCTGGAATAAGATGAATTAGCCAAAGTCTTTAAGACTTCAAAACCGCACCATCATTCTTCATGAAGATATTGATTGCCGTTCAACGTGCAGTTTGTATCCCCTGTTACTAGAATACAACACATAGCAGTTCTATCATAGGGGATGACGAGGTATTACAGTGGGTGGAGCTGACAGACAAATTTTAGTTTTCATATGGTCGGATGGGGTGCTTGTAGGGTTAGTAACAAATCTGAATGACAGTCTATTTCTCTGGTAGTGTATATGGCCTTCTTATATTTTGATTTTTGAATCCTATTGTGTCAGCACATGTAGTGAAATTTATGCCTAATGGTTACCCAGTATTCAAACAAACAAGGCCTTCAATATGAGGTGACAATTTTACTCCAAGATATCATTGATACCCTGATCCAAGATATGCTCGTGGATGCTCAAAGGTAACAATAACATAATATATTTGATCATTCTATGCTTTTACATCCTTTGTTTTGTGGTTACTATGATAACAGTCTCCTCTTTCAACAGTGTATTGGATCAGATAAATTCTTCTGAGACACTGATCTCTGATAACGATGGAGCATTCGATTACTACAAACCAGAGCTCTTCGCGTCGATCAGCTCAACATCAAAAATTCGCTTTCCATTTCCTGACAGTGGTCCACTCAAAGAGCAGGTTTGACATAACCCTTCATTAGCTACGACAGAGTGCAGGAATGGTAGTAACTCTCTGAATGATGAGATGATTTGGCATATTCAGGTTAAACGTCTCTGCCTACTACTTAATACAAAAGAGAAGGCTGCAGAAGTACCATCAAATTCAGAGGCTCGCCGACGCATTTCATTTTTTGCTACCTCTCTTTTCATGGATATGCCGGCTGCTCCCAAAGTGCGCAGTATGTTGTCATTTAGGTAATACTTGTGCTTTTCAAATCCTGTTAAAACTTATTTCAGGTTAATTTTGATAATATCAGTTAATGAGTTCTATGATCTAATTTGTGGCTGAGGGAAGGTATATGTAAAATCGTCACTAAAAGGTGTAGATGTATATGTGGATTGCCCAACCTTCTTCATAAGTTTGGACTTCTGGTTCTACTGGTTGGTGCATGAAACTTCATATAGTATCGGAGCCTAGAGGTCTTGGATTCAAGTCTGAGCTTTCACAATTTAAATTTGCTTGCCCTCACTTAGGCCTCATTGAGCAACATGTGAGAAGGGGTGTTGAGGTACATGTGGGTTCCCCAGCTGTAGAATTGAGTTCAATGGACCAGAGAGAGACGGGTGGTGGTGGTGGTGGTGAATTGTTCTATGCAACTATACAAGTCGGCAAAGAGTACGAATGCAGAAGGTTAACTTGCAGAAAGTAGAGGTAAAATTTTGGAGAGGGTGCATACAAAACACCGTAACACATGCAGCTTTGAGGGCGAGTGGATGGATGTGGACCACCTCATCAGTAATTGGGCAACACTGAGGACAAAACTTGGGAAAACGTTTCTTTTCTAAGACTACCCACAGTGGGAGTAACATAGGTAGTAACATAGATGCCACCTAAACAAAAAATATGATGTGGCAGCTAATTAATGAGAAGAGA